>VDFB02040522.1:395347-557071 GCA_007258455.2 Sequoia sempervirens | reverse complement strand
TCAGATATATATAATCAAATACACACACACACACACATATACATATATATGTATATATATTATGTATGCATATATATAAAGATATGTGAATTATATACGATTCTGCAATAATGATATGCTTGCAGCAATTATTGAGCCTTATTAGTAATTATGGTTCTTTAATATGAATATGGGTAATATATATATATATATATATATATATATATATATATATATATATATATATATATATTTATGTATGTTTTTATCCTATGATCAATCAAATGTAAAGTTTGAAGGAAGCAAGTTAGGAGGATGCAGTTTATAGGCCTCACATGCTAAGTAGGCCACTCTGAGGGTGGAATTGTCTTGGTTTAGACGTTCCTGCTGCTCGGGGCCAAGGGGTGGGTTGTTTTGGTTAGACGCTTGTGCTCTTGGGTTTAGATGGGTTGAGTAGTTTACAAGCATCCCTTTCAAAGCTCCCCTATCAAGCCAAACGATGACTGATTGTTAGGATGGATTCAAGAAGTCTCAATCATAAGAAGGATGGATAAGACAGCGTGGATAGGAAGAGCAGATAGAAGTGTATCCACTAAGTAGGCCATCCCGTGGAATTTTCTTGGTTTGGACATTCCTACTGCTTGGGGCCAAGGGGTGGGTTGTTTTGGTTAGAGGCTCGTGCTCTTGGTCTTAGATGGGTAGCTTTGGGTGGACTCATCATGTTTTTCATCCAAGTCCTATTATGATTAAGACTTCCACTATGCATTATGGATATTGTTAGTTTATATAGTCTTGAAATAGTTATGTATTTTTGCATGGTAGATAAGGCATTTATTATATATGGCTTTGATCATATGAATTATATTTCCAATATTATCTAACATGATTGCAGGACCTAAATGAAGAATTATCTTGCTTGAGGTATTTAAGTGGTAAGTTATAAACCTAGCTACATTAAACTTGTAATTCTAGGGCAAGAATTAGGGCAATCCCAAAGGGGGCATAACACAAAAGCACTGGCTCTAGAAACTACTATTGTCACTGTTTTGTGTGCACTGTAATCAGCAATCTCAAAATTAATGAGAAAAATCCATATTTCAAAACTCATGGTGTAACTGTACTCTATTGTTTACTTCCACTCACACTCTGTGCACTTAGGATGGCTTTAAATATTAAAAAGCATAATTTATTAATTATTTCTCTTTTTTTTTTTTTTGAATTTTTCTGCATCATATGGGTTTTGAAATTGAAAATATCTTTATCATTTGTTTCCGGGATATTCCCAATAAGAGATACATGCTTATGATTTCAAATACTGTGGACAAGCATGGGTCCTAGAAATTGGGGTGATTCAGTTTCAAAACACACAAACTAGCTAATATGAATTATATGCTAACAAACTTAATTCATCTAGAACACAATAAATGTTTATTTTATGATGATCTGTTTTGATTTTGCTTTTCATGTTATAGATATGCTAATTTCTTATAGATAAATATTTATTTCACAAGGACTTCTTTTTCTGATCATTCATCTTGCATTTTGGCCTTTGTGTAGAAGGATAAAGGATCAGCTGAAATAATCATCAAAGCAATGGGAAGGGCTATCAACAAGACTGTAACTATAGCAGAGATTATCAAGGTAAGTGCTAAGGGAAAAATTAATCAACTTTATTTATCCTTAAATTTTCAATGGGTTTGATTTTTCTTTCTTCATGGGCGTGCATGTTTGTGAGCATTCCAAAAATATCAATTGGGTGAATATGTTGATGGATTAAAAAATTCACTGTCATTTGGTAAGTACAGAGAAGGATAGCTGGTCTGCATCAAATTACTACGATTGGATCGATTGACATAACTGACTCATGGGAACCACTAGAGGAAGGTCTTCTTCCGTAAGTACTATAATTATTTTAACCAATAGAATTTCTAAATTCTTTTTGTAGAACATCCATACAAAGGTTATGTTTTACTAAAGGGGCTTATATTATATTTTTGTATCTTTTGCCATTTCTGTTTTGATTAATTTTGATGTAGTTATCATTGATTCATTTGCTCACATGCTGGCATATTCGCAGTCTGGAGACAACAAGACATGTATCCATGATAGCAATTACTTTGTCAACTGCAGAGCTGGATATAAATTCCCCTGGGTAAAAAAATGTTATATACTTGTTCATTCTCTGTGGTGAGCGAATTAATCTGTTGATATGTGGGCCATCAAATTGATGCAGATTGCTCATTATTGTTCAATAATGCAGGTATCAGCCTCCACTGCCAGTGGATCAAGTTAGGCCATTGGCAGAATTTGAGTATGATCCAGGTAATTTTTTGTATATTTTTATTCTATGTTTTTATTTAATCTAATGTACCTTGGAAGTACTTTTTAAGCTAATATTCTCTTAAATTTTGTAGAAGGGTCACCTAGTCACGTAAGGGGTCGAGGCCGCGGTGGTCGGGGTAGGGGCAGAGGAAGAGGTATTGTAACTTTTAAGCTTTTTAAATAAGATTGTGAAAGATCTAAGTTACCTTAATTATTTAATATAATTAGCATATTTATGGGTGTGAAAGTAGGATTCAGTTTCTCAGACAAGTGAAGTGTCACTGATAGTTCTGGCTAATATATTGTATAATTTTGTATGGCTGTTCCATCAGTTCCTGCTTAATTATTTATTTATCAACTTTTTTTAGATCTTTAATAGCCTCCAAATGGGCTTGTTATACTTATTAGCTTGCTATCCTTTTGTCTTTGCTGTTCTTAATTTAAAGAAGCTTTGATGCTTGACACTATAAATAATCATTTCATTCCAGGAAATTTTATGATGGGTGGGGATTACAATGGTGATGGTAGTTATGGAAGGGGTAGGGGCCGAGGAAGAGGAAGAGGATGGGGCCGTGGTCCACGTGGTCGTGGAAGAGGGTATGCTGTAGCTGATGCTAATCTGGACGAAGGTATTGTTTGACTTCATTTCTCCAGATTTTAGATTTTGCAGCCATTTAAATTTAAAATAGGTTATATTGTTTTACCATTTTCTATTGAATTCTGATCCAATTGGTTTTTTAAATATTTGCCTTAAATAATATGGTTACATAAACAGCTTTAACATGCCAAATTTAGAAATAAAATTGTAACTTAAATCAATTTAATATTTGCTGTATTTATGATGTGTCTTGGATCTCTTACTTTAACATGCAATTTTGTTATTTGTACACACAAATAGCTAGAATCTTTAATAGAGTTTATATTTTTTGATTAAAGGCAAATACGAGGAGTTTTGTAAGGGCCTCCTCTATTTAATAGTCAAAGACATTATGCAGCAAAACAACAAACATGCAGCAGCCAAGCTATAGCCAAAATTCAGCAACCCCTACAACGGGTAGATGATACAAACAGAAAGAAAGCCAAAAAGGAAGATCATTGACACCCAAAGCAAAGACTCACACTAGAGTTAATTAAGCACTGCAGCAGCCTCCCACTCCTCATGTAGGGACTCCAAACGACTTTACATGAGCTCAACATCCTCCTGTTTGATCTCTTTAGCTTTCTGGCTACTGATTCTAGAGCTGTGACTGGCGCTTGGTTGAGCTAAATGAGAAATGATTCTCTCCTGCAACAATTTAATACTTTTGGCACTGTTTTGAACAGTTCTATCAAATTACACTACCTTTTGCAGGTTTTCCTTGATGTCCAGAATATCCTTCTCCAAAAGAGCTACGCTGTCATCTTGCCTAGTAATCTCAGCCTTGAGATTCTTCCACATTCTTCCACTGGTTGGAAAGAACTTTTTCCATTTTCTTCAGGGTAAGCTCCTGACCATCCATTTTTTTAACAATCAGAGAAATTTTAGCTTAATTTTGTTGTATTTGGAGTAGAACTACTTCAACATTTTACAGTGGGAGGAAATTGATTCTTCATACATTTGGACCATTCTTTTCGCAAGCATGGTGATCACTGAGGCCATAGCCTCAATAGAGGATGACAGAGAGGAAGTATCATGGTTAAATTCAGAATCCACATCTTCTAACTCTGGCTCACTGATGTGACCTTTATCGTTCAAAATGACTTTACCTTTACCTTTGGGCTTAGTGATAGGGGTGTTCTCTCCTGCCCGCTGGTAATTCAAGTCCTCCACAATGACCACTTTTATCTTCTTCTTAGTCTTATGGCTTCTAGAGGTTTCATCACTCATAAATTTCACTCCCCAAGCAGCAACTTGGCTAGAAACAGTAAAGGTAGGGATAATCAGGGTAGGGTTGCTTTGGCAAAAACTATTTTTAGAAGTAGAGGCATCTAGATCCAGGTTAGATTTAAGCAGCAGTTTGACAAAGTGAAGGGGCTGAGGGCAGTGCACGAGTAGAGGACAAAGCATGAGAGGATTTCAATGCACGGGTGGGTTAACCAACAATAGGATTAGAGATGGGTGCATGGGGGCAGACCTAAAGCCACATTTAAACTCAATGACCAAAATACTCGAGAGAGGACAACAGGAAGAAAGTGAAAATGACAAGACATGAGTGACAAAAATGACCCAAGAGCATTAAATGAAAGAAAGAGATAGATTGAAACCTTTCTTAAAGAGTGACATACCTTAGTTGCAGAGCAACATCATCCATGGAGGTGGAGGTGGTAGACAGGATTTAGAATATCTGTTTTGATTTTGTTTCAGTTGTTCTCCATCCCATAGGAAGGAAGAGAGTGCCACATCTTTGTTTTGTCCATCCTATTTTAACGACCTTAATAAATAGACCTGTGATCTGAGCAATGAGTTCCTTCTAGACATCAATTTTCACATCTCCCATTTTCAGCACTCATGAGTCCCAATTTTTGGCAATTTCAATAGAGAGGGTGGGGTTGTGCCCCTTCGACTCTCTTCATATATCTTGTCAGCCCTCCTTTCCTCAAAATTCTCCATGTTTTAGCATTCTGCTTCAAAGCAAGGGGAGACTAGCTAAAGCAAGGGGATACTCTCTACTATAGTCTATATAGTATAGCCAAACAACTATCTATAGCCGGGGAGGCCGGCCCTATATGCTTTATTCTATCTCGACGAGGTGGACGAATGAATGTGAGACGGTGGGTGGATCCGCACTGCCATTGATTGGATATAGAATTTAGGTTGCCCCGGCACCCGAGCTATGAACCCTAACCAGATAGATAGGGGAGGGCCTGCTTCCCCCGTATTCACCTCCACCTTCACCTGTCATAGCCATCTCATAGGAGCTGGGCTTCACATGATTCCTTTTGCCACTCATAAAGCCAAGGCTGAGTTTGTACACCAAGTATGCTTGCTTCCAGTTGACAACTGAGGGATCCCGATTGAAAGAACAATCTAAAGTGAAATTCCTTGTAGTATTAGGCTCCTGTTTGGAAGAGGACAAAAGCTTCTTGATGATCCAAGGCTCTTCTTCTTTATCTTTCATAATAATCCTTACACCAAAGTGTAATGGATACAATAGATCTCACATCACCTGGTACAGGGCAATCATCATTAATTAAGTTTATGGCCTCCCTAGGAATGTGATTTCCCTCTTCCAATTTGTGTATCCATCATGTTGAACACCATGGTGAAATAATCTGCCACATAATTGCCTTTGTGGTACTCATGCCTGATTTTAACATTGGGAAGGGAATCCAAAATATCTATAGAATTCTCGATCAAGTTATTAATAGACCAAGTTGGGGCATAAGTTTTCAAAAGATAGTTAATTATGTTCATTGAATCTCCCTCTGCTTCCAGGTGCTGCAGACTAAGTTCTCTGGCTAAAAGGATACCAGGAAAGGCTGCACTTACCTCAGCAAAATGATTGGTTTGAGTGCCAAGATTGACCGAGAAAACACCCATTGCCCTTCCCAAATGATTCTTGATAGCCCCAGAGTTGTCTTTAAAGGCCCCACCAAAATTTAACTTAAACCAGGGGGATTGGGGACAGGACCACCTGATTGGGATCTACAAATGACCTCTTTCTGAAGAGGGGTTCCAAAATCAATCACCAAATTCCAACCTTTCAACATCCTTAGGTTCAATTGAGATACTGCTGAAGGGGACTCCCAAAGCTTACTCTCCTTGAAGGCAGTTAAGAATTTTTCTTTTATGGCGAGGTCTATCCCAGAGAACACCAAGCTGACAAGAGATTTAGAATCTCTAAATCTTTTGGCATTCCTTTCACACCACAATCCCCAAAGGACAGGAGGGAAAGAAAGGTTCCACAGTAGCTTAAGGGCAAGGGAAAAGAAGGGAGAAGGCCACAACAAAAGAAGATCCAAAAGGGAGGGGTTTGGACCCAAGAGAGGGAAGAACAAGAGAAAACAAGGTACCACATATCCCTAGCCAAAGAACAGTTAAGGAAGAGGTGGTGGGTGGATTCTAAATCACGCTTGCACAAGGCACACCTGTTTGGGATAGAGAATCCTCTCTTGAACAAATTGCCCACCGTAAGGACTCTGTCTTGGACAAACAACCATTGAAAGAAATTCACTTTTGGGATAATGTAATGTCCCCGTTTTGGAGGTAATTCAATTTAATTAATTTAATTAATTAAGTTATCCAAAATAATGAATATTTTATGAGGATGACTAATTAATTATTTTAATTAAATAAATAAGTGGTATTAAGTTAATTATTTATAAAGTTATCAATTAAATAAATATTAAAAGGTAACTTTATATTTAATTAATTTAATAAAGTGACTTGAATTATAAAATATTTTATAAAATCACTTAATAAATAAAATAAAATAATGTTCTAGAAGTTTCTGGAGGAAGTGGAGAAAATGAATAAATAGACGTCTTGGGCTTCATTCTCAGGCATCCAGATTTGATGAATTGATGATTGGTGATTCTTCTTGAGTATTTGTGGAGCCAAGTGGTCTGCAGATAATCAGTGTCTTTGGGAACGAAAACTCCCATTGATAGCAATTTTGAGGGTGTGCAATATCACCTGAATTATTGCAGCTTGGAGGTGATACTTCAGTCACTTCATTAGGGCAGAAATTTGTGGCCTAAGGCCAATTCTGAAGACATACAATTTTGGAGTTGGCTGGCATTAAAGATTTCATTGCGGAATATTTTTATTTGCTGGCTGCTACAGTAACGCTACAGTGCCGCGATTTGCTACAGTGACGAGCTACAGTAGTCGCTACAGTACAGCGCTACAGTTCCATGAATAGTACCCCGTGCTACAGTACTTTGGCCAAATTTGGTGATAGAGATTACAAACCAGCTTGTTGGGCATTGTTAGCTGTCATAAAAAGGGCAGATTGTATAGGGAAAGTCTGATAATTCAAACATCAGAAAATTACAGTCATAATGGAGGCCACGATTTGCTTGTAACTCCCTCAACTTGGTTCGATTCTCTCTTCTATCCTGGGCGCATTTCATAAGAGGGTTAGAAGATAAAGTTGGATGCATTTTGGAGGGCATAGAAGCTGATTTATATCAGAACAGGGGCGGCTGGGTCTGAGGATTGTTTCGGCATCAAGAGTTCATTATCATTCAAAGATATTGCTTGCTAATTCATCACAGCTTCAAGGCGCCTTCATTTCCAGGTTCCTTTATTATTTTCATGCATGTTAGATGTCATTTAGTTGCATAATAAGTGGTACGGCTGTAGGTTACAGTCTATATCAGACTTTGCATTAATTCATATGTAATTTGCCAAGAGTCTTGGCTGAGTTGAAATTGTCATTGTATTGGAAGATTATTACATTGAAGGAGTAATATAGTAGTCTCTCAAATTCTTGTTGCAATTAAGCTTGAAATCAGATTAGGGTTTGAAGACAACTGTTTGTAAAAATGTCCAATTGCTGTAGCTAGTCTTTGCACATTTAGTTTTCCCATAAATTTGCACAAAAATACAAAAAGAATTGCATTTTTGCATAATAGATCAGATTGTAGGCCTTGAAGAAGTATTTAAATCTGTCATAGCATCCATTCTATCAAACTACTCCAAACTGAAACACTACTTCAGCAAGCTGCAAGGTTGCATTCAAACTGTTTGACAATATTATAATCAGCAAATTAGGGCAAATTCTGGTCAGTTTTGAGTCAGGGTCATTACAGATAAAGGGGTTTGAATCAAAGAGACACCCACGGGGAAGGGTAAAGGAGGGAGAAGCAGCAAGAAGCTGGAAGAGTTAGTAACAGCCTGAGGAGGAATTAGCTCAGACCATCTCATTACCCTTGGGGATTGGGGGACTTGGAAGGAATGCAGAAGGTTATGGAGCCAGTGAAGAGACAATGATGGCTTGGGAGAAGGATTAGGAAGGGAGGAAATTTCTACTTTCTAACCTTCTAATTCCTTGAAGTAGCAGTATTATTGAAGCTTCTGCTCACTGATTCTCCAAAAAAGAATGAATAAGAACAGAGCTATGGGGTCACCTTGTCTTAGCTTAGGGCTACTATTGAAGAATCAAACAATAATGCCATTAATAAGAACAGAGAACTGCAGATTTGATTTGCAATTTGTGATTAAATTTCCAAATTTCTGACAAAAATTGAATCTTGCCAGCATTTTGTCAAGGACCAGGATACCTGATCATAGGCATTGTTCATGTCAAGCTTGAGTATGAATTCAACCTTTTTGCTTTTGTCCATTGAATGAATAACCTCATGAATGATGATTATAGAATCCAGGTTCTGCCTTCCCTGCAGCAAAGTGGCGCCTTCCCTTGACAAAACCACTTTGCTGCAGGGATATACGATTAGGGAGGATGGCCTGCAATCTGATAGCAAGAATTTTTTGTACACATAATTACAAAGGCTTATTGGTCTAAAGTCAACAAAGCATGAAGATTCATTTTTCTTAGAGACAAGCACCAGGAAAGTGTTATTAAGCTTGTTGAGATGCCCAGAGAGAAGGAACTCCTGTGTAACATCCAAAAGATCTTTGGCAATAATATCCTGAAAGACTTGTAAGAGCAGATGGGGAAACCTATCTGATCCCAACACCTTACTCCCTGTAAAAGAGTTGACTACAAATTTGATTTCTTCTTCTGTCACAGAGGCAATTAGAGATTCTTTCTCTCTATTCAACAGAAAAGGGGGACAAGATCCATCAACTGCTTGGCATTTTTGAAATCAGCGAAGTTTTCTTTAGAAAGGAAATCCTGGAAGAAAGCAACCACAAGCTTTTTGATGCTTGTCTCTTTTGAAGTGAAGTTGCTATTGGACTCCAGGATCTCCCTGATTCTGTTTGCAGAAAGTTGCCTCCTTGGCCATGATTGATTGGTATTCACAAAGCAGGTATTTTTCCTTCTAGAAGGTATTCTACATCCTTATGATTTGAATTTATTTTTTTAGGGTCTCTAACTTGATTGAGATCTCATTCTTCTTAGCAAAGATATTTCCAAAAGTGTTTTTATTCCACTTCTTAATGCTTCTCTTGATTTTCTTCAGTTTTTGAGCCAGCCAAAACATAGCATTACCTTCAATCTTGATATTTCACCATTTCTCAATTCTAGAGGGAAAATCAGGATGATGGAGCCACATCTTCACAAACCTGAAAGGATATCCTTACCATCTCTTCTCGTTGTCCAGGCAAAGAACCAGGGGGGAATGGTCTGAACCAACACAGGGAAGATTGGAGAGACAAGAAGAAAAAGAAAAGAGTGAATCTGGAGAGATGAGGGCTCAATCAAGTCTTTACTTGAATCCATCAAAGAACAAGAGGAGATAAAGGATGCAAGATTATCCATGGTGTCTGAATAAGCTTAGGGTCCTTGTTTTTCCATGGCGGCAAAGTTTATCAAAGTCCCCTGCAATAACCGGGTTAAGGTTAGTGTGCAATCTTCTGAAACTTTCCAGCTCAACCCAAAGCTTTATCTGGCCCCTAGCAGAATTAGGGGCATAGATGTTGGATACAATCTACAAGAAATTATCCTTTAGATGAGAAAACAGAAATGCAAATGATGTTGAGAAGAAGCAAGAACAGAGCTAGAAACAGAGGCAGGATTCCAAAAGGTTGCCAAATACCCCATTGCTCCAACAGCATCCACACCACAACAAGAACCGTTTTTGCAGACTTTACAAAGAACTTTATTAAGGATTTCCAAAAGCATTTTTGTTTCTTGAAAGATTAAATAAAGTTCTTCATAATGTCTAGAAAGACAGTTCTTGCTATGATTTGGATGTCATTGGAGCTTCAGGGGGTTTAACCGCCATTTGGAACCCTGCCGCTATTAGCTAACATTGCAGTACTTGAATTTCTTCAAGCATTCTCCTTTAAGAGGATGGTTGCAAACCAATTCTCACCTTTGCCATTTCCTATCCATTCTATAATCATTTTTTATGTGATGAAATATTAGACCGAGTCTATTGAAGTTAAAATTCTGAGTGTAAACCAGTTGCAGTCCTATTGAGGCCACATAGGTTTTATCATATTCTTTATTATAGCAGTCAAATTATTTAAAATAGTGGTGGATAAAAAAACATTATAAACATGAAAAGTACTGTGGATTATCAACAAATTACCAAATGTTGATTCTCATCATCGTTATATTAGCATATAACAAGCCAATCATTACAAATGCTCAACAGTAAAATTCTAATTCTGACAATGAGTGTTAGAAATTTACAGCACATGTTCTAAGAAACTATCTGGAAATTACTTTTGGTATTGTCGCTTCAGAAAGCTCTGCAAAAACCATTAAAATATGCAATTTCTTAATACAATCTTGATGTTGCTTTTACCCATGAAATCACCCTAATTTATTTGGTGCTTGATGTGAGGTCAATCTCTGTTAATTGATGGATAACCTAAACCTTATGTTGGACTAAGAATATGGGACAAAGGGTGTTGAACTAAATTATTGTTGTTTTTTTATTTATTGTGACATCTTTCTCCAATATATATGTTGCTTGGACCTTCCACTAATCAAATACATGATAACTAATTGTTACATGCTATTTTTTTGGAAATATATATTATACACCATTTGTCAAATATGTCTGATAAGCAACGTTGCCCTGGTTAGCATTCGTGTTTAAATTCACTGACAAAAAATATGTGAAGTTTGGAATGTAATCTACAGAAGTGGAAGTATAACGTTCCTTTAATTGTTCTGGTTATTGTTGTTTCTTGCTTCTTGTGACATCATTCACCTATATGTACGTCACATGTACCTTCAACAAATCAAATACATAATTAAATTCCTACATGATATTTTTTCTGAAATATATATGATACACCATGTGTCAAATATGTCTGATAAGCAACGTTGCCTGGTTAGCATTTGTGTTTGAATTCACTTATCATAAAATATTTGAAGTTGGGAAAGTAATCTACGGAAGTGAAAGTATAATGTTCCTCTAATAGTTCTGGTTTCTGTTGATTCACTGACAAGAAGTGACTGAGGAATTATATCTTTCAAGTGGCCAAATCCACTATGCTTTATAGCATCAAGTTATCCAGCATCTACAACCATTACCATCTGTTCAACTTGGGAAGCATCAAGCCCTACAGGCTTTATATTTTAGCTATCACCATGCCATCATTCTTCATGTTATTGATAAACTGCTTCTCTTCATGGTCCTTTTTGACATGTCATTTAGTCATCTTTCGGTATATCAAAAATTATGGCTTATTTTAAGAACTATTGGGACAATCTTTATTTTTGATTTTTTCATTAATAAACCTTCCCAATTGTTTTAAGAATTCTTTCTTTGCAAATGTTCATTCTTTTTTGCCTGATATGGATGCATACAAGTAGTTACTAGTAACAACACGATACGGATGCTTACAAAGCCTGTTACTTTAATGCACAATTTATGCAAAAATATAATCCTTCTCATGTAAACTGATTACAGTCAATTGAAAATGGGCTAGCAATTGACAGTACTATTATTTCTCGACTAAAGTCTTTACCAGGGAAAACTAAGTTTTATTTCACTTGGGTTAGTGACAATCCTATATTCTGGTTACATGCCTGTAAAAGTCTCTCAATTTCCTAATCATTTTGAATGCCTTATGCTATAATAATTTTCTTGTAGTACATTATAACATCAGAACTAATTTTAACTGTTTGAAATATGTAATTTGTAGGTTAAAAATCTGTGACGAAAGTTCCTTTCCTCTTCCTGTTACTCCATGCATGCTTTCCTTGTTTGGGATAACATCCATGAATCAATTTGCTTTTAGCAAAATCAAATACAGAAACTTGAATGGCATAGACTGACGTGTTTCTTTCCCTCTGTAAATAAATATGAACATTATATATTTATTAGAATAGAAAGTACAACTTAGGCATGTGAAAAACCATTTGCTTATGCAGGGGCAATCCTCTCATCATGCACTTTTAATACATGTAAATGGCTAAATGTGTTTTATGATTTTATTCCCCTCTCAATCTTTAATTGATTTCTAGTTTCTTCTTCCGTTTTTTCAACACCTATAGTATAATAATATCTTCTTCATTGTCAGTTATTCGTATCTTCCATCATTTTATTCTCTAGTGTCCTCTGCCATTTGATGGTATCTTTCCGTAATCTTTGCCCGTTTTACTTTATTCTTTGTTAAGCCTTCTTTACGATCACTATAAACTATGCAGTCAATATTACTCCTCAAATAGATGCACAATTCTCCGCCACATTTTTTGGTTTGTTTATTAGTTTGCAACAGTTTACTTAAATCCAGACATTTTTGTGTTTTTTTTCATGATAGTTTTGTGAACTTGCACATTTCTTAATCTTAGCTCCTTTTATATACGGTTCTTAGTCAAAGATTTTGGGTTTAGTTCTATAAATCTAGGGTTTCATTGCATAAATCCTCACCTAACTTAAAAATTAATAATTATACCTTATGCTTGATTTATCTTTTAATGGGTATAGGTTATGTGGCAATGAAACATTGTAAGTTGTGCAAATTGTCTCTTTCTCGTGCATGGGCCTTGTATAAAGAGGTTCCTAATTGTTATATTACACCATATTGGCAAAGATCCGGTATAAGATTTCCTGGTGTGGAGTGTGTCTGTTAAGCTCTAAGTGTATTTTTTATGTTGTAAAGCATGGGACTGCATTCATAAGTTCTGATATACCACTTATTCAAATCACCTAACATATTTTTGCAAACCACACATTCACAGGAAGACCTCGTGGCAGAGGAAGGGGTCGCAGGGGCCGGGGTTTTAGATCAGATGGACCAGTACAAGTACCGGGGCCTGCAACTGCATAAAAATAAATGGTCATCAATGCTAGGCTGAACGAATTGGATTATACTAGAGTGACGTTTATGAATTTGTGTATTCTAGTTGATGTTTGCATTTCACACTTTGTGAAGATTGCTTTTTTGTGGATATCTCAATTCATTTAAATTTAGGTTTTATAGAAAATCGAAATGTATTTTAATTAGAAGAGGACATTCTTTCATAATTTTACAGTGTATATGCCCTATTAATTCTAATGTTTTTTTTGGACATTATTGAATCTGTTTATGTGATCCTGCACCCTCTGCATTTGGACAGGATGGTATCCTTTTCAACAATGTCTAAATTATGTTGGTAAAAAATTGATTTCAGTCCCATATCATAAAATTCTCTGTTTTCATTGAGTAAAAAATGGAGTTCCTTTTAAATTTAGAATCTCTTTTTGGCCGTACATTTGTATTTCAATGGTGATATTGAACATACACAACCTGTGTGATATCAGGTAGGAGCATGATTTGTTCCCTTTGAAGGTTTAACACGTTCAGTTTGTAATGTCACTTTTATTTCAAATTTTGGGTTTTCTGCTTTGACTCTATTGCTTATACCTGGGAGAATTTAATATTTGATTGGGCCATACTTACGTATGAGGAGATGATTGACTTAATGTGATATAAACATCCTCTGTTGGTTAGCAAATCCGTACTTGAAAGGTAACAGTAGCTTTGAACTACGAAGTGGGATGGATTATTGTAGTACTGAGTAGTTAAATCAGAACATCTACTTACTGAAAAGATATTTAACTTGAGATATAATACTGTGATATAAAGATGGTTAGCAACCGAACTTGATAGTCTCTCATCTTCAATGAAAAGCTCATTATGATAATTGTTTCTTTGAATAGTATAAAGTTATGTATTAGGCGATGTCTTTAATTTATATTACGATTTTCTGGATATGAAAATAAATTAACAATCCTTATTAGATTTGAACTATGATGCTGGAAGTTAAACCTTCTCATTTACTAGTGGGATGAGATATTTTTACAAGAAACTATGGTAGTGTAAGATGAATGTCTTATAATTGGGTCAAGCATTTTATAGGACAAAGCTTAGGCAGCATAGATATTTTTGATAAGAGGTCTAGCTACTCTTGAATTGTTTGAGTAGCCTGTCTCAAATAAGTGGCCTTGTTTGATCTAGAGCTAAGGATTCAGGTGTGTAGATTATAAATACACTCAAAGGAACATACCGTCATCCTCATCATTTGCACATAACCATTTGAGCTACAACATATTGGTATATATGAATGTTCTTACTCTTATTAGAGCTACATCATATTGGTATATATGAATGTTCTTACTCTTCTTAGATAAACCTTAAATTTGAATTTTGACAAGGGGCTCAATGTCTAATCCAATTATGATGAGTTAAGATGAGTCAAGAATGGTGAGCTAAGAAGATTCGAGAATGATCAGCTGAAAGGATTAGGAATGACCATCCGTTTGGTAAGGATTTAGTGTGGATGTATTTCTTTTCGTTTCAAATAGCATGGAGGTTAATGGTTGATTTCTTTTATACATTTCAGTCAACTTAATTAAACTAATAGTTGTGACATGGTGCTACATAAGCAGATTGCTTAGTACACTCATAATGTAGTAGTCTTATATTTAAAGATCATTTGAAATGACTACTAGTTTAGGCTATCTGACGCGATTAGTTAGAACTTCCAAATCGCTGAGCAATGTTTTGATGCGATTAATGAAGTAGCCTTATATTTAAAACCATCCGACATTGACTAGCTAAAGCCATCGACATTGACTAGCTAAAGCCATTTGACTCGATTAGTTAAACTCTCCAAACCATATCGCTGAGCAATTTATAATGCGTTAAATATGGATCCAACCATTTTTTGTGTTGAGTGCATTTGTTTGCAAGATATCAACGCAGGTAAGCCCTCCAGTCATTTCAAGCACAAAATGGCATAACTGCTGGCATCCCTTTCAGTATTTATAATGTCTTGTATCAGTTTCATAGTTATCTTGCACTAAATAGATTGATTTAACCAGCAATTGTGTCCTTACTATACTTGTATATAAAAATAAAAATATATAATAGATGTTAAACTTAAGATTAAAAGTAAACTTTCAAAACTCTATATTAAATATGTTTTATTATTTTAAAGTATCATTTTTAAGTAATTAATTTAATCACATACTTAATCATTATGTAATTTCAAAAATTTAATGGTTCACAAAATTTGATAGTTTATTATTACTAAAAATTGGAAAGAATATGTAAAAATCAATTCTTTCAAAAATATGTATACTTGTATTTAAATAATTTTGTACTCTCTTTCCAAATTAAAAGTTATTGTAATTTGATCACAATGACAACTACCAAATAACTTGTAAAAACGAATATAATTATTTTAGAGATGAAAAATTTATTCCAATTATACTAACTTGTCACAATGACTACAAAATAACTTGTAAAAGCAAATATATATATATATATATATATAAAACTTGTAAAAACAAATATAATTATTTAGAGATGAAAAATATCCTCCAATTATACTAACTCAAAATAGTAAATATAGTAACTAAAAATATTAACTATATTTAAAACTATAAATTAGAATTAATTATTAGATTGCGAAATAGTATTAAAATTAAAATATATCTATGAATGAAAGTATCTATAAAAAATTAAAAACAATCCAATGCATTTACAGTTTGTTGGAATTGTTGGAATTTTCTTGCCTACTGGTTGACATATTAAATACATGATAAGCCTAGAATAGTGAGTAGACTTGAGTAGATTTATTGGAATGGTTTTTAAAGTTTTTTTTGGCTTTTTTAATTTTATTTAGATATTTTAAACAATTGTTTGAAATATTTGAGAAAATTTTGTAAATAGAGTGATTTTTTTACATAGATACTCAATTTTTTTTTAATAGGTGAGTACTACCAAAGGGGGTAGCTCCCATGTACATTCAAATAGGGGCAATGACGTGCCCAGATATAAATTTAGACAACAAAAAGACAACTCTAGATATCAGTTCGCCAGATGTTGGTGGATTATTGCCAAAAGGCCACCCAACTGAATAAGTCTTCGCAGGTTTCCTTCATTGAGCTAGGAACTGTTGAAGTACATATATCTGGCAAACGGCTCCAAATTTGCCTTCATGACCCCAACCCTAAACACCTCCCATGCATTGGTCATGAAATTCACTAACGCCTCCCTTTGAACTCGAGGAACCCCTTCAACATGTTCATCACCATCATTGTCTACCTCTCCCACTATTGTTGGGTCGAAGAACATACGCATAAAATTAACCCAACTGTTCGATCTCATTTCCATGGAAGCACTGGCGACCTCTTGGACGTTGGCCAACGCCACGAACCCCTTAAGCCATAACACCACCCGCTCCCTAGACTCGGTAATATATATCAGAGCACCAATTATGACTTCATAGAGATTACCTTCACACCAGTGTTGGTTTAAGTTTAGCACTACAGTAACCAAATCCACGATTGCATTATGCACCTCCTGGTTCTGAGTATTGAAGAGCCTCCTACATTGCACAACCATGGATTCCATGGCACACTGGCATAGGAGACCGAATTGAAACACCATTTTTGCACAGATACTAGCACCACAATCCTTCTGAGACCTGACTACTTGATCAAGATAGACACATCATGCCCCAAATCCATTCTAAATCTATCCTAACATGCATGGAGGTACTGCAATGCCTTGTCATCAAGTTCATGTGCCCTTGGAATGGGTGACAAAGGCATCTTGGTGAATCATGAGATCCTCTAAGATCACTTTTTGCAGACTTGGCCATTGTACCAGTGATGAGCTCATGACCATTTTTTTTGTTTGAACCGCTCCACGATTTTTCAGAAAGTCCGCGACTTTATTCGCTTCTCTGTAAACATGCGACAGAGAATAGTCTGCAATCTTTCCTAATGATTCTTTTATTGGTGCTATCCAATCGTTTATTTGCCAATTTTGGGATCTCCCTAATGTTATTGCCTGGATGCAAAGCATTGAATCCCCTTCTATCTCCACAGAATCGATGCCTTTTTGTATGCATATCTGCACTCCAATCCACAAAGCCTCCAATTCAGCGATGTTATTAGTGCATATACCTAAATTCTTCAAAGTTGCCCAAACACAAACGCCCGCTGAATCCCTAATTATGCAACCAACCTCGACCATTTTGGTGTTACCCTTTGTAGCCTCGTCAAAATTCAGTTTCCATTTTAACCTAATCTGTTTTGTCCAAAAAATCTCTTTCCTGTTAATTTTTGTTTTAGCTGCCACCGTGTGTTTCTTGGTTTTGAGCCTGCTCCACAACTTTTTGATTTCCTCATCCCATCTTGAAAACTTCAATTTGGGGCCTATATTGATTCTGTTATTCGCTGTCTCAATTATGGCATCCTGAATTTTTGTAATGAGTTGCTCTCGATTTAACGATTTCTCCTTAAAGATTTGTTTGTTCCTCTCCTTCCAAATATCCCAGGGATGGCGCCAAAATCCAAATCCCACTCCATAATCCATTCTTATTCATGATTGACCAGCTAGACATAAAATCCCAAAGGTTGCAATGTCTTGGGCCACGTAGACTAAAAGTTTGTTGCAACCAATCCTAGCATGATGTAGACACTGGGCAAGATAGAAACAAGTGACTACGTTTTCTTCTGCCTATTTGCAAAAGATACACCTTGTCGGGCTAGCAATTCCCAACCTCTTCAACCTCTCACCAATTAAGCATCTCTTGTGAAGTGCAGTCCACAAAAATGCCCCTGCCTTGGGTAGGACTTCATTTTTCCAGCAGAGTTTCGCCATCCAAGACTTGTCTTTGTTTTGTCTAAATTTAGATGATAGCCAAGCCTGGTCGAATAATCCTTGGATGCAGCTCCACACCAGATTATGGTATCTTCCCTATCAAACAATTTTATCGGCCTGCTATTAATTTCCTTACGTACCTCTTCAACCAGATCTTGTGGGAGTGGTAAAACAGTTAAGTTCACCCATCTTCAATTGCCTTCTAGTGAATTATCCTTGGGTCTAATGTAATCCACCATCGTTGTGCAGAAACCCGACTGCAGACTGTCAAAGTATTGATCCAAGTTGAAGAGTTCTACCTAGCTTTTATAACCACTCCATGAATCCAACAAGAAAAGAGCCTTCCTTCCATTCCCAATCCTCCATGATAAATGGCTCGTAATTAGGGGTCTGCAATTTGCAATTTATCTCCAAACCGCATAACCACCCACAAGGTTTGCGACAGTTAAAATTCGAGAGGGATCAGTGTTATCCAGGTATTTGTTTTGCAAAATCTGACACCAAATCTTGTTAGGGCTTATGTACATCTTCCACATAAGCTTGGCACCTAAAACATTATTTTGCAGTTGTATTTTGTGTAGCCCAGCTCCACCATCCTCCTTTGGCTTATAGAGCAAATCCCATCCGATTAACGAAATCTTTTTGACTGTCTTTGAGCCTTCCCACAAGAATTTCTTCAAGATTCCCTTCAAATCGTTTTCAGTTTTCCCCGGGACTTCAAAGCAGGACATGGCATATATTGGGATTGCCAATAAAACTGCTTTTGTCATGGTTATTCTTCCAGCCAGCATAAGCCAGTTATTTTTCCATGCCATGGCTTTGTTTCTGCACCTTTTGACTACTTCGCTCCAGTGTTTTGCTTTGCACGTTCCTTTAAAGATTTGTCCCCAAGGAATTTGGATGAGAGGCTCCCTTTTTTAATGCCAAGTATAGATGTTATGGCTTGTAACTGAGGTCTCGTGTTGAAGAAGTATACATTCAATTTGTCTTTGTTCATCTTTTGTCTTTATTATAGTTCATATTCCAAAAGTACGACATTTATGCATCTAGCTTCCTCCATGCTTGCTTCCCCTAGCAGGGTTGTGTCATCAACAAACTGTGTGTGAGTAATTGGGTCTGTGTTAGGTGCCACCATTATCTCGTGCCATTCATGCTATAGGCATCGTTTCTTTATTGCACAGCTAAAGGATTCAACCATTATCACAAAGAGAAATGGTGATAACGGGTCGCCTTGTCTAAGACCATTGGTGGCCCGGAAGAATCCATGAAGTGATCTGTTAACCACAATCGAGAAACAAACCGATGAGATACATTGAAAAATCAAGTTGCACCATTGACTACAGAAACCTATCCATTTCATTATTTCCATGAGAAAGGGCCAACGTACCTTGTCATAAGCCTTGCTTACATCCAATTTAATAATCATCCCAGCTTGCTTGCTCAATCTTAGAGTGTGAACTGCTTCTGAAATGATCAAAATGCTATATGTTATTTCCTTGCTAGGTACAAACCCATTCTGTTCCATCAATATGATCTTGTCCAACAACGGTTTTAATCTGTTGGCCAATACCTTCACCGCCACATTGTACAAAGTGTTGCATAGTGAGATAGGTCTAAAATCGCTGAAGGAGGAACACTTTGCCTTCTTTGGAATCAGAGCGATAACTGTATTGTTTAGATCTTTGACGAATCGCCCGGATTTCTGGAAATCTTCTACCAACTCCCATACCTCATCTCCCAGGAAGCTCTAGCAATTTTGGAAAATTATGGCTGTGAATCCGTTTGGGCCCTACGCCTTATCCGGGTGCATCTGGAATAATGCCTTATGAACCTCATCCTTTGAAATTTGCGCACATAGCCTCATGTTATCCTCGTTGCTTACCCTAGGGCATATTAAATCTAGGAATTCCTTACTGCATTCTTGAGGAGATTGCTCGCCAAGAAGGCTTGCAAAAAATTCACACGTTGCCTTGCCAACCTCCACACCACCACTAACATGCTGATCGTTTCGATTTTGTATTGCATGGAAAAATTTAGAATTAGCATCACCTTCGCTTAACCAAACCTCCCGAGATTTATCCTTCCAATAAATCTCCTCCCTCTTCAGAATTTCAGCAAGTCTTTCCTTCAAAATTTTTTCTGACATAGTCTGTCACGTCTCGGACTTTGATGTTGTTTTGCTCATGACTTTGTGTGAATCTGCTCTATGAATTATTGTGTGCGCTAGAGTAATATGATTTATTATGATGCTTGGGTGTGTGGAAATGAGAAAAGCACTTGCTTTTGAAATTGTGAATGCATTTTATTTTGAAAATATGTTAGAACAAAATAGAAGTATTGATTTACTTATTGCTCTGTTTTATATCTCTTTATCGGTTACTAATACAATTTCGTCGTGGCGTGCCTGAGTGCACTTGAGTTGCAGGTGGTCGAAGACCAAGAGTGTGATTGAGGAAAGAAGGCTAGCTTCCCGATAGGGCAAAAGAGGAAGAACTCTCGATCACACACACAACACCTAAAATCATATAGTTGCATTTAGGCAATGCCTGTTTTAATTTGATTGCTTTGAGTTACTTACAAAATAAGTAATAAATGGTTTAAATAATTAAATAATAAAATAATAACATAAATATAAATTAATTATTAATTGTAGTTTTAAAAGATTTATGATTTCTAAATTTATCTTAATTGTGATATTTAAATAACAAGCCAAATGGAATATGTGTTTATGGAGAAAGTATTTTTGAATTACCTATCTAACTTTTTGTGCAAGCAATAGAAAATCTTTTATTATATTTATGAAATTGAAATATTTTTAATAGCATTTGTCTTAATTTCTATTAGGGTTTATATAAGAGAGGAAATTAATATAGAATAAGAAAAGACATTCCCGTGAAGAAACGGTTCTTGAAATTTCTTCTTGAAAAACAATATTCTCGGCAAGTTTGTGTGTCAATGGCTGCCAAGAAGTTCTTTTCATCTGTCAATTTAGAAGGTTTGGCATGAATTTTTGAGGACTTGATAAGAATTTAAGGATTAGAGAAGGCAAGAGAGTAGAGGAGCTTCTCCAGAAAAGAACCAGCGCAGGAGAAGAAGGCTAAAGGAAATTTAGGGCATTTTCAACTGGAAGCTTTTAATCAGGTTTTTCTTTTCTTTCTATTAATCTAGTTTGAATTTTTGGCAAACAGTTGGAGAGCTTGTATGCAAAAATTGTGGTATTGTCTGCAAATTATGTTTTAAAATTTGGAAAAACTTTCTCTTTTAATTAGTTTACACTGTGAGAAAATGCCCAATTCCTTCCTTCCAAAATGGGGTTTATTCTTTTGAAATCCGGGTTTTGTGATTTTGGCAATTCATTGATACATCTCTGTAAAGAAAACCAGAAAGTAATTATATATATATATGTGCATATATATATATATATATTTATACATATGATATTAGCGTATATACCTATCAATCTTGTTTTGATTTCGAAATTCTTCTTGAATAAATCTGTACGTTGCTATGCTGGGCGTTTCTTTATTTTTTTTATTGTTAAGGCAAGTATTGAGGGGGGGAAATGTATCCCCATCCCGTCCTAAGGGAAGGGATGGCACTGTGGGGAGGCTCGCGCCCTCCACAGGCCACGGCCTGTGGAGAGGGCACAGCCTCCTCACAGCCCACGCCCTCCCTATGGGAGAGGCAAGGCCTCCAAGCACCCTTTGGGGTGCTTAACACTCATTTTTGAACCAGGGAAACTGCCCTTTACTGTGTATGCGGCAGTAAAAAGGAGGATAGTAATATATATGCAAATCTGTAATTTTTTTTTTATATATATATATACAGCTGTGTAAATATATATATATATATATATATACACACACAAATATATAAATGAGTAAATTTTACTCTGTCATGTATGTCACAGTAATAGATATATTTATCCCTGTGTAACATTGAAAACTTTAGAAGTGTTTGTGATGCTGGAAATGCATTAATGAAGTTTTTGTGTCATGCAAATCTGTAGCCTTTCATTTGGAAAATATATACATAAACTTTCTTACAATTGTAGACTTTCAGATTAAATACCTTCTGTATAAGAACTTACAGTAAAACATACAGATGTCAGTATGCAAACCTTTGTTTTGTCAGTAAATAGTAGCAATTTTGGTGTTTAATTCTTTCATTTCTGTCTGAGTTCTTTAGTATGAATGATAAATTTGCATGTTTATATATATATATATACATAGATTAAAAAATGTCAAAATATAACCATGTAATTTAATGAACACTGTTTTTCTTTTATTTGAAATACTATTTCAGCCAGTGGTAATACCCTGACAATACCATGATGTTCATACATTTTTACATTTGAAAACCAAACTTGAACAAGAACACTCAAGAGAGTAGCTTGAAGTGAGAGCAAATTTCTTTACTAAACAGAAGAAAATATGCTGAGAAAAGAGCAGATTTATTTTAATACTGAAACTTTACAACCTATTCTTTGATCAAACATATTAAGATGGAACTTAAAAGATGCTTTTGAAACTCTCCTTTGAACTCTACATATAAATGGAAATTAGTTTGATATGTTTTTATGAATATGGGAATATGAAGGAAATTCTTTTTATAATCAATGAAATGCATGAAGCATATAAGGAAAATGCATAATTTTTTGTTTTTGCACTTTATACTGTATTTTGGTAACTTCCGGGACAGGATGCCGAAGGTGGATTCACAGAGATGGTAGTTTTACCTTTTCTGAAACTACCATTTATTTTTATTTATGCTTGGCCAAACACTTGTACCATTGAAATATATGTATGTAGGTCTCTGCCGCCTCCTGTTGCAAGAAATATGTTTTCTCATGTTAGAAATGCATATAGGCACCAGGCATGCATCGAGAGTTCCCTCCTGTTTTACTGTGTCAGGTTGCTAGGCTCCTTATGCAGGGTCGGGGATTTCTTTGAGTTAGGAAGGAACCCAGGGAAGTCATGTACTTCGTGGTTGGGTGGAAAAGGCGCCTTAATCACACTCTTGGCCCCAACTCGCAAGAAGACCAGTGGTGTCATGGTGGTTGGAGGTTTAGAGTTTTCATTTGCTGTTGATGAACTAATGTATCATTCTTGAATGGCTTGTAAAGCCCTTGAAAATGTAATTGTATTTGACTTTCATTGTTGCAACTTTGAAATAGAAGTATTACATGAAAGAATCTGATGTAACATTGATGTATAGAATTAAAGTTTTATGATGTAACATTGAAAAAGATGTTTGTAATGGAATTATTGATCCCTTTTGAATATGGATGAACATATATGAAAATGCATTGATATACTTTTGCCATGTGCATAATCTTGATGAATTACAATGTTATTATTATTTATATACATGAAATGCAATTTATGATCTCCTTTACATTGAGCTCACTTTGGAAGCTCTCATTGATGACATAATTTACTTATATTCTAAATGAAATGGAATGAACTTTTAAAAATGCTTTTGCTCATCTCGCAAGTGTTACATAGTCTTCATTCAACATACCATTTTGAATTACTTCTTCATTAAGGGCTTCCAATTCAGCTTCCACCTTTGCTTTCTCAGCAAAAATATTCTAGAAATGAACCCTATTCCACTCCTTCAATTTTTGTTTGATCACCTTCAATTTTTTGACCAGTATGAAGTTGATAGATCCTCCCACCTTCGTTTCCTTCCACCAGTGTTCCAATAGCTCCAAGAGGTTTGGGTCCCGCCACCACATATTTTGGAATTTAAATCTTGTTTTCTCCGGTGCCCCTCCACCAATTATCGAGAGCTCTACAAGGTAATGGTCAGAGATAGATACTGGTAGACACCTTCAAACTGGAGTTGACCGAACTAGGCGAAATTGGGAATTGATCCAATTGCTCCACAATGGTTGTGAAATCTTTGCGACTATTGGTCCATGTGAAAATTCCATTTTTTGTGGGACAATCCAATAATCCACATTCTGCCACGAAAGACTTGAAATCCACGATGGGCTGTGAAACACTTCTAATCTCGCCACTTTTCTCTGACAGTTCTAAAATGGCGTTGAAATCACCCCCCACAACCAGTTCATCCTTGGAAAGGGGACTAACAAAGTCCAATACCGTTTTCCAAAGAAGAGCCTTATCTACTGTTTTTGTTGGACCATAGATATTAATGATTATGAAACTACTGTTTAAACTTAAATAAAAAACCTTCGCCACCAACCAATTCGTAGAGGAGAATAATATTTCTATTGACACCTTTGCTACCTTCCATAACATGCCTAAGCCACCTGTAGAACCATAAGAGTCTTGGAAAAAGCCTTCCCAAGAATGACATTAATTAAGGAATTTCGAACTCTCCTCCCCTGATAGTTTTGTCTCCTGTAACATAATGATACTACTGGTACTCATTTGTAGTTGATGCCTAACTAGGCATCGTTTGTTAGGGGCCTTTAGGCCCATGACATTCCAAGTGGTAATCTTCATTGCTTCCCAAGGGAGGCATTCCCCCCTTTGGTACTCAATTTTTTTGTAATACTGGTATATTTTTTAGCCATTGCTTCCTCCTCTAGTTGTTTGGAGGATTTCCTACCTCGAGAATTAAAAGAGGTGCCAACTTTGCCCAGACCCAATTGATTGATTGTTGATTGAGAAATGCACCTATCATCGATTATGTCCAACTCGTCTTCGATGTCTGCATTTGAGTCTAAGTCCTCGCTCGCCCTAGAAGCAATATCTGCCTCATCGCTTCCTATCAACTTATGGTCTTCCTTCTGGGTAGAATGTAACAGTGACTTAACTAACCCTTCCTTGTTGTTGAGTGAAGACTTTGGAGTATGTGCCACTTTCGCCATGACCTTACTTTGGGAATCTTTCTTTTATGCTTGAGACAACCTTTCCTTGAGGCTTTCCGAATTAGACTAAGTAATTAGAGGAGAATTTTTCTCTATAGGCTGTGTGTATCCACTCTTTGTAGTTTTAACATTGTAGTCTATAGAGCCATGATGTCGTGAGCCACATTCACTATAGAATTGTTTTGGTATTTCAACCTCGATCTCCTGCAGCCAATGCTCCCCGTTCACCACCAGGCTATTGCGAGGAATGGAATCAACAACCGCAATATGAATGACATATTTATATGTCACCATCCAGGATGTTTATGTCAATCTCAAGTAGGGTTCCCAGAGAACAACCTATCTTCTCTAAACAGTTTCCTGCCTAGTATTCCATTGGAAGATTGTAGAGTCTGACCCAAACTGGATTGTCATACGGCTGCATTTTGATTGGGTCAAAATTGTGATGCCACGACTGCATATGCAAGGGTTTTCCATCCATAGCCCAAAGATCACCCTTCGTAATCCTTAGCTTTGTTTTTTCATCTGCAAGCACTACTAGGAAAAAACCCTTCAGCAAAAATCTGATCAGAACCTCTATTTTCCAATTTCCCTAAATCCATGATTTAATTATTGCATGGTTCGGTGTAGTACCAATAAAATGAAAAATAAAGGCAAAGTCCCTGAGAATCACAACGTCATCTTTAATTTCCTCATATACATCAATCTCTAAAATTGTTTCACTGGACTTTAGGTCGGGATTTTCCTTTTCTTTCATTCGCCATTCCTCCTTCAGCCCCTACCCCAACCATCTACCTTTCATTTTTCAAAGACCCCTTGCTCTACTTTGCATCTGTGGTTCTATCAAATCCTTTCTTCTTCTGGTCAATCCTTTCCCAAAAGGGGGAGTTTTCCTCAGCCATGAAGCTTGCTTTTCAATAGGGGTTTCAAGAGTATCATGGCATTTCCTAGCTGCTCCTAATCCAGTTTCTGTTGGTGCATTTTTCATTCGATGGGCTGGACGGCATTTATCCTCCCATTTCCCGCCAACATATACCCACTACAGAATATGAACCCGAGTTGGTTCCTTTGCGCTAGCCTTAATCGGTTCGACACCCCATTGTGCCCTTTCGTTTTTCTCCACTTTTCCCTTCTTTACCTCTGCATAACCCAACAACTTCTCACTTTCCTGCTCCTTTGCTTCTGTGCTAACCTACGACCTCGCCATTTTTTGTTAAATAAAATCCAATTATGGATCCTTCAACTCTAGATGTTCTTATTATTATAAATAACATAGATACTCAAAATTTATATTATATATAATTTTTAATTTTTTTTTATATTTTAAATTCTCGAAATATAGTAATTTTTTTTAATAATTTATGTTAATATATATTGTAAAACTTTAATGTCTTTATATTAATAAATAAATGTCTTTTGTGGGGGATAGGGTGGGCATCCCTCTAGATTGGCGGAGGGGATGTGGTAGTTGATGCCACGATGGCTGCTTGAAGGACGTCAGGAGATCGGTGTTAGTCATACGCCCTGTCAAGCATTTCAATGGGTGGTCTTTTCGTTGTTGTACGAAGTTAGCTGGAGGTAGCTTTGGCTCCTTTTCCTATGCTTTGAGTGTAGTGCTCATATCATTTGAATGATTTAATCCCTACGACAAGGACATCTAGCACACTTGAAGGTGGTTCATTTGTCTTGGGTGACGACGACTTGGTGAATGGCATCTAGTACTTATTGAAGGCTCGCTTCAAGGCCAGTGCATGGTTAATTATTTTTTCTCTTTCTGTTTGAGGGTGGTGGCCATTTGTTTCCTCTTGTCTGTGAGAGGTTAGTGCAAGGGTGTGGATGGCGAAGCGCTTGAGATTTGTTGTTGAGGTTTCAGTGGATGGTTTGGTGAGATTTGGCGCGGACACTCTGGTTTCATTGCAGTCGAAGGTGCGACAGGTTTCTTTCAGAGAAATCATAGAACAAAGGTTTAAGCACATCTTGTCCAGCAATGATCCTTTGATAGGGGTGGCCACTAAGATGGTTTTGGGTGCTAGGCATTTGGAAAACAAGGAATATGGGAGGGATAATTTGCACATTTCCTCGCGTTTTCTTGCCTCCCTCCTGGACAATCATGTCCCCAAAGATGAGGTGAAGGTGCTGCTAGTCAAGTTGTTTAGGAAATATTTGGTGGAGGGGGTGGACGAGGTTCTATGTGCTGTGGTTAAGGGTAAGGGTGTCCCGAGGCTCTGTGATTTGGAGCTTCTTCGGTGCTCGGATGAGGAAGTGAAGATATTTCCTTTCCTGTTGGATTTGCGTGGTCGAGCCCTCATACGACATTGGATGATAGTGGTGGTGGCCATGTAATTTTTGAAGAAATTCTTTGGGCTGTAGGCGACTGGTGGCATTGATTGGGTTCAAGATTTCAAGGCCTTTGCAAAGGCCAATGGTTTTTTGTGAGTGTGGCTTTGGGTTGGTTTGGGTCTGTATAGGGTTTTTTTGTTTTGGTCTCTAGTGAAATGCGAGCGGTGCCCTATTTGCATAGTTGGCATTCAAGCGGCCTTTTTTGCTCTATTTAGTGGATGGTCGGGTGTAGTTGTGGGGTTGGTTGGGCTGGTTGTTTTCCTGTAAGGTGGTTTCAATGGTTGGCTTTTTTTGGCATGGTGGCTCTCTGTATTTTTTGGTGGTTGAATTCGGGTTCCTTGTGTAGACACTTGTTTTTTAATTAATATAAATATAATACTCATCTTGTGTATAAAAAAGAGAGTCTTTTAAATAGTTTTTTTTTTTTCATTTTTTATATGTAATATGTTCTTTTTTAAGTGATATTTTGATGCATTTTTATGTTCTAATGGTGAAAATTGTTCTAAATTTGTTTTGGTTAGTAAAAGTATTTTTATTTTACATTAGTGAACAAATATTGTAATAATATATATTTTAAAATAACAATAATTAAAAATTTAAGTTTAGGATTATGTTTATTATTATAATTATCATTAGATAGATTAAGTTACAAATATAATTATATAGATTTGTTAATTAAATTAAATATAGGTTAAATAATTTTGAATATATTTGATAGTTAGAAGGAACAAATTGAAATTTAGGTATGCTATTCAATAATTTTTTTATAATATTAAAAAGAATTTCTTGTCACTATGTGACATTTATTTATTAATTGATACTTGTATCTCTTGATTAATTGTTAGGCCTCTTGAATAGAGTCAATTTGAATAATTATTTTTAATTTGAGAAATTAAATAAAGCATTAAAATCAATTCAAATTAAATTTTGACATTTTTTAATTTTTATTTTTTAAAATTCTTGATTCAAATAGGCCATAAGGCCAAGTTGCAACAAAAGATGTGAAACTAGAGGCAATCAATGGACATATGAGAAATTAGATGTAACCGATGGACTTAATTGTGTTAAAATCTTGTAAATTATAACACAACCTAAGTGAAAACGGTAACATACAATTGAGAAGAAATTCATGAACATAAATCTTGGTTAGCTCTAACAACTACTTTAGAAATTGAACATCAAGATAGAAAGTCCTAACATTAAGGGAGTAAAGTTGGCATTGTATAGTGGTGGGTAGATTATCTAAGGGTACACTAAAAATTCTCAATCTATACTACACCTAAAGAATCTCAACCAATGATGAAAAATTCATATATTTATGGAAAACTCACTAGCTTGAAAGGTAAGAGACTTAATGCCATAAGAGTTGGAATTGAACAAGCAAGGGAAAAATCCAAATAGGTTGCACAAGGGTGGTGAGGAAAAGAGTACATGAAGAAGCAAAAGCCCAAAAAATTCTAAGCATAAACATATAGAAAGATACAAGAAATAGTTGAGAAACAAAAGGCATAATGGAAAAAATAGAGAATAAAAAAGAGGCAAGGAAAAAAGAGTATATGAAAAAGAAAATGAAGAAAAACCCCAAAAAAGTCCAAGGATAAACATGTAGAAGGATAAAAGAAATAGTTGAGAGACAAAAAAGAGGCACAATGGAAAAAAAGAGAGAATAAAATGGGAAAAAGTTGAGAGGGTTGGGAGATAGAAGAAATAAGAAAAATGTGGCGGGATGAGGGAAATGCTACAAGGTATAACACAGCATAAAATAAATTGTTTTATATTAAAGTGTAGTAAATCCTTAAATACTTTTCCTTTTATCTAAGGAGCCATCTTATTGGAAACTACTTATCTATATGTCACATGTTTGAAGTGGATATGTTTAGATTGGGCTATTAGCATCTTTGTTTTTTATTTGATTTTTCCTTTTTGCAAACCATGGATAACAAGATTAGAATATCCCTTAATAATTAAGTTATAAGTTTCAATTGAAATCTTCAACTTGAGACCCAAGGTAGGACCTTCAACCTTAGCTATTTTGTTCAAGTTAAGACTAGTGAAGTAGTTCCAAAAGAAACAATGTTCCCCTTAATAACCCTACCGAGGGTTCTAGCTTTAGTAATCTTATGATTCCTCTTGGAAACCTTGTCAAAGTTTAAATTGACCTAACTGACTACTAGAGGACACCAATGTTCCTTGTCATTCTTATTCTCAACTTCAAGAAGAAAGGTATCATAAAATATTATAATATTTGACCAATCTCTACAAATAGAAACCTTTGAAGGATTATCCTTTTAGTTTTATATATTTTTAACACAATGATACCATGTGAGCAAGCCTTAGAGATCTCCTTCCAAAGTTGAGGTTATTTTATTTTTTATTGACTTTTCTATTATTCCTCTCCAATCATACCTTCGAAGTTGTTGGAGCAACAAATAATGAACACAAAATTCAAAACTTCCACAAAAGAATCAAGCACAATAGATTAGCTAATAAAACTATCATAAAATTTATGATTTACAATGAACTCCTTGTATATATAAGACAAGGAGGAAGTAGGAAGGTGAAACTAAAAGATTGACTAACCCTCTAAGAAATGTGACACATGTAGAACACTTGTCTGAAGGCATGTTGCATGTGTCTATGAGGTGAAATAACTAAACCAATAAGTGAACTTAATCTAGTGTGAATAAGACTACTAGATGTAGGAACTAGATAAACTATAACTAGATGCATAAAGACACTTTTCACACCAACACCCCCCTTAAGTGATACTTAGGGAGTAAGTTACTAAAAGATGAGTCCCAACAATAATGACTGATAAGGTACTCATGTACAAAATAAAATTCTCACAAATTCAGTAAAGGAGAAAACCTAAAAAGAAGTACTCAAGACCTACCAAGGACAACTTCCTTCACCCCAAACAACTGACGCAACACAAGATTGTGAGGCAATGCTAAAGGTTTAGTGAAGATTTTTGCAACACGATCCTCACTACACATAATGTAAGGATAGAACACCATCCTAGATATATTGGTGAATGAAGTGCATATGAATCTCAATGTGCTTTGTTTGTTGATGCTCAATTTGGTTGCGTGAAATGTGAATGGAAATTTGGTTATCACACTATAGTATAGTAGCATGATCAAGTGGAAGATTAGACTTTGTCATATGTTGTTGAAGCCATAGTACCTCTTGGATAGCAAGAACTACTTCTTGATATTGAAACTCAATGGATGACAATGCAATAGTGGTTTTCCTATTGCAAGACCATGCAATTGGATAGGAACCTAGAGAAAAAAGAAACCTAGAAGTGGACTTCTGTAAGTTAAAATCTCTTTCCCTATCTAAGTCAGTGTAGCCTACTATCTGTGAATCCCTTGGTGTGTATTGATTTCCAAAATGAGTGGGACCCTGAATATACCTCAAAATATGCTTGGCTACCTTCTAATGACTCTCATGAGGGTCATATGAAAACTGAGAGACATGACCAATAGTAAAGATAATATTAAAACAAGTGTGTCAACTACAAAAGGCTACCAACTAATGTCTATACAAAGTAGCATCAACACTAGTTGTTGTACAAGTGGTAGTCAAAGTGATCAAATTGGAATGGTATAGAGATGGGATTACAATCACTCATATAAAATTGATAAAGCAAGTTAATTGATTACTTCTATTGATATATGAAAATCCCCTTAGTAGATTGAAGAATCTAAAGACCAAAAAAGAAATGTAAAAGCCCAATATTTATCATGTCAAAGTGTGCTATCAAACTATGTTGAATATCTTGAAGCATGGATGAGGAACTACTAGAAAGGATCAATTCATCAACATACAAGACTGATATTAAAAGTTCATCTCCATGTCTTTGGATGTAAACTGTGTGATCTAAGTGGCAATGAGTGAAACCAAATGCAAGCAAGAAACCATCAATTTTATCATACCAAGCCCTAGGAGCTTGCTTGAGACCATATAAAGAATGACATAACCTACAAAAAAATGAAGTTTTAGAAAAAACTTAGAGGTTGCTCCGTATAGATCTCCTCATGAAGATCACCATGTAGAAAAAAACTCTTCACATCCATCTGATACATTGACCATATTTGAGATGCAACAATAGAAAGAATAAGGAAAAATGAATCTATTTTTGCTACATGGTTAAATGTCTTTGAGCACTTAATACCCTCAACTTGTGAAAAATCCTTAGCTACAAGATGCACCTTGTATCTTTCAATGGAACTATCAACTACATAGTTGGTGCAGGACACCCACTTGCACTAAACCAACTTTCTTCCCTTAGGAAGAGAAAATAAATCCCATATATTATTCTTCATCAAGGAAGAATACTTCTTTTCCATAGCATTTCCCACTCTAGAATATCAAAAGCCTCTAGAAAACTTTGTAGATCTTGAGAGATAACATGACAGTAAAGACTAGTGCCAAAATTTTGTGAGCGAGTGCGTCAAGAGGTAGTAAGATCACCAGCTAAAGAATCAACCTCCTTAATAACAACACAAACCCACTTGGGAAAACATGAGTGGTAGGAGGTGGAAGTGGTGGTGGATTAGGACCATCATTTGAATTATCCTCAAGTGCAAAATTATCCTCATTAAATGAAGAAGGCAAAGTAGGTAGTGAGGAAGAAGTAGATGGATGATCTATCTATTTGAAAGACTCATCAAACTTGACATCTCTACAAAACTTGATATTTGTAGTGATAGGATCAAATAATATATAAGCTTTCACATCCTCACAATACTAGAAAATGTATTGTTGACTCTTCTTCTCCATCACGTTACGTCAACCATTCGGTATGAATTCCCAAGCTTCACTACTGAATACCTGGAAGAAAGAAACATCAGGCTTGATTTTGGACCAAGCCTCCTCTACAATAAGATTTTGAACTACCTTGTGGGGAGAGCAATTTTGAATATAGTTGGCACAATTGATTGCTTCAACCGCAAATGATGGGGCCATAGACATAGATTGGAGCATACCATTTTCCATCTCCCTTAATGATCTGCTTTCTTTTTGCAACACCATTCTATTGAGTATAGGGAACCAATTACTGATGTTGAATATCGTGCTCAATACAATAGTCCATAAAGTATTTGTTCACATATTCCCCCATTATATGTGCATATTTGTTGAATAGAACATGACTACTTTTCCACGAACACCTTGAATGTCATGAAAGTAGTGAAGAGGTCACTTTTGTACTTAAGAAAGTACATCTATGTGCGATGAGAGAAATCATTAATAAAGGTGACTACATACTTGCTCCTGAAAATGAAGGAGTTGAAAATGACATGAGGTTACTATGAACCAACTCAAGTAAGGTAGTAACATGATGGACCTTATCCTTTGGAAAGGGTTCCTAATGATGTTTTCCAAGTACACAACCTCAAAAAATTCTCTATATGCAAGAAACCTTAGGGAGTCCAAGTATCATATTCTTAGTAAATCGTTGAAGATACCTGTAGTTAAGGAGTCCAAACCTCTTGTGCCAAAATTTTCTTGAAGAGTCAACATGGGAAATATGTGATGCTTCATCAAATGAATCAAAACCATGAAACCTATATAATCAAGACCCATGATTTTATTTTCCTAAAGCAACAATCCACTTAGGATGATGTAGTTCTCAAATAACATCATGTGGTGAAAATTTAAATATCTTGCCATCACTAGTATGACAATCTAGTAAATTGATAAAATATTAGTTGAAATCTCAAGATCATATAGAAAATCCTCAATGCAACCCTCTATCAACTATATTGTGCTTGATCCAAAAAATGGAATCTACAAAGAGTTTCCCACTAAAATTTGAGTAGTGTTATAAAAAATAGTTGTGGGGACATTTTTTTGTAGGGTTTGAAGTTTTCTTCTAGTAAAGATTCATTGGACAACCATTTACCAAATGTTGGTCATTGTGATTATTGGAGGGTTTATTTGTGTTTTTTGTGCTACCCCATCCTCATAACTTTGTTCAATCCTCTGGTCGACCCCTTTAGGGCATCTTTGGTGAATTTGATATCTCTTGCTCATTCTCATTGGTGGAACGAGTTTGTAGGGATATATATTTAATTTTGTGAATACGATTTCCCTTTGTATTTTTTTACAAATTTTTCAAAAAAATTGTACGGATGATACCATACAACATGGTACTGTACATTTTTTCAAAATTTCAAAGTTGCCATTTTTGATGAAATGAAAGGTAATATTTTGTTTCTCAACCCTTTCAAATGCATTGAGAATGTTTGTTTGGATCCACAATGCTTCGTTGGTAGGGATTAATGTTAGATTCACCAAAAAATTGAGAAGGAACTTATGATTCAATTCTTTGATACCATGCCAAAGCAACAAATAATGAACACAAGATTCAAAATTTCAACAAAATAATAAAGAACAATAGATTATTCAATACATTATCATAAAGCATGTGAATGTACAACAAACTCTCCTTGTATATATAGGACAAGGAGAAAATAGGAAGGTAAAACTGAAAGATTGACTAACCCTCCAAGAGATGTGACACATTTAGAACACTCAAGACAAGTGTGAAGGCATGTGTCATGTGTTTATGAGGTGAGACAAATAAATGACTAATTGAGCTTAAGCTAGTGTGAATAGGACTATTAAATGTAGGAACAAGATAAAAGATAAGTAGACGCATAAAGACACTTTTCACACTAATACAAGCTATGAAACTTGGAGCCACATTTAATGAATCTTGAAGAATATTAGAAACCATCGAACACTTTCAAGATTCAAAATTGATAAATCCGTCTTTTGGAGTTGATCCCATGTTAACCATATGATAAAATTAGCCTTGGCCAGTACTTTAGTGTAAAATATTTTCCTAACAAAAAGGATACGAATTATCATGAGGAAGAAGTTTTCTATATCCTTCATAAATAATGTAAATACTTGTACCTTCTTGATATAAACCAAAGAACCCTTCATTCCTACTCCAAATAGACTTGGAACTATGAAGAAGAGTTGAGAGACCAATCCTAGCTTTCTTTGAAATTTTTGGGAAATTGAGTGATGGGTTTCCAATTTCTTGAAAATCCAAACTCTTCTAGTTTTTCAACCCTTAGTGTCCTAATAATTCTCAAGAAGATCCATCAAGGTGAAGTGTTTTGGATTATTTTTTAGGTTTTCCAAAAATCCAATTCTCCTCCTATAAATAAGTCCTCCCATTTTGAATGATATAGAAGTCAAACTAATTGAACAAATTTCTACCTCCTTTGATTTCTTACCAATTCATAAATTCTTTGAAGAGATCATTCCTTTGGATAAGGCCTATGAGATTTGTTTTGAAAAATTTTATATGGTCATTCATTTGGAGTTAAATTATGTTCCATACAAGAGAAACACTCTAAAGGAAATATTTGTTGAATTTTGACAACAATAATGTGTAGGGAAGTTGGTTTATTAAGGATTTGATTGTTGGAGGTTGTTTGTTCAAAGCTCAAATTTCCTCTTTTATCATGTAATTTTTACTTTATGAACTAGAGTTATAAGTTCTTTATTTCTATGCAATGAAAGTCTTAAGACTATTTTGGTGTATAGAGATTATATTATTTTTAGATCACTTTGTAATAAACGAGTACATATTAGTCAAAATTGACACTTTATTTTTTTCTTTAATTACAACCACATGTATTGCTTGTGTTCTTAAGGCCATCCATGTGACACATAATGTGAACTTAGATATTTTGATGATGTATCTAACATATATAGTGTAAAGAGGTCAAAGAGGAGGTTGGGATAACTTCCCCATCTTGAGCTAGCTTCACTTTGAGATGGTAGATTGTTTGAGAAGCACCGCCATATTTGTCCTTTCTTAGATTAAGTTGAGGTTGTTAGTGTTTGTGGATAGTGTAATAATTAAAATATGCATGGTTAGTGCACCTACATTGTTGGCAGAACAAGGATAGACAACTGAGAGGGGGGGTGAATCAATTGTCATAGATTTTTTTTTTTTTTTTTACTTATCTTAACTTTAATCTCAGATATGATGAATAAGCAATAAACTGAAAGTAATTGAAACATCAAAGAGACAAAGAACACCAAGATTTTTTATGTGGAAACCCTGTTAGGGGAAAAACCACGGTGGATGTTAGTCCACAAGATTATACTTTGCTAAAATTATAATGAAAAATAATAAGGGGAATGCACATGCATTCAGGAACACTTCCAGAGCTCATTGCTCAACAGAATAGGATTAAAAATCCAAAGGGTATGAACTAATAAAATAGCTTTTGCACAAGCCTGATTACAGTTCCAATTAAGCTCAACACTTCTTCACACTTTGCACAATCTCCTTCACACTCTGCTCTACAACCGAAAGATATTCAAACATACAAACAGAGGAGCACCTTCTCTTCACTTTATACCAATGAAACAATCGCTCTTATATATCTGCTATATGAGATTTCATCGCATCTTAGTCGACCAAGAAAAATAAAATATATTTGCAATGTTGGCCAAAATTTTCAATTAAATTTTTAATGCGTATCCACCAAGGTTGGCCATAACATAGTGGAGACCCAAATTGATATCTCCAACACAAAAATACTTCAATTAATTCCTCCTCAAAGATCCACAACACGCTACCACCATCATGTCGGCCAAGAACATGAAAAACTAAACATATGGAGAAAAATCTTTGACAATGAGTACATCGATCAATGTGGATGCACCACAGAGATAGAGAACAATCTAGAAGCATCCAAGAACACCAAGAAACAACAGAGAAGCATCCAAAACAATTGAGATCAATAGAATCACACAATCTTTGTTTAGGAACACTGATAGAGACCACATAAACATTGTCAGCCACATCAAAACATCACACGAACCTCTGAAACTTCTGGTAGATGATCTAGATATACTCAACAATAAGCCCTTTGATCCACACAAACTAATCTTCAATGTAGAGAACAAAACACCTTTATACACCTTTATGATCTACATAGTTCCACTAGGAACCTATAACACTTTCTTTTACAAATTTCTCAATATCCTCGACATATACAACATTTGATACACCAAATGCTAATAGTGTTGACATCAATGACAACCACATATCAACAACACATTCACATCATCCAACAATATCCCCCTTTGGCATTGATGGCAACACGTGAAAAATACCATCAACCCAATACACTGACTTCTTCTGTACTTCTCCTCTTGAAAGGATTTTTCACATTACACTTCTCCCCCTTTAACATCAATGGAAAAGGTAACAATGAACTTTCCATATACACGCTTTGAACCACATATCTACACATTTGACTACTCCCCCTGAGTAGCAGCCATGAAAACATCAATCTAGATTATAATATAGCAATGAAGTTCACGGATTGATGCAAGCAAATGCATCTCTTAGTTCTTATCAGGAGGGGTGATTACCCCTAGCATTCCTTTGACATACTCAAAAGTATCCTTCGACAAAGGCTTAGTGAATATATCAACAATCTGTTCTTTGGTAGGAACATACTCCAGTATGACTTCTTTCTCATTCACTTTCTCCCTCAAGAAATGAAATTTAATTGATAAATGTTTAGTCTTAGAGTGTAGCACTAGATTCCTTGAGATATTTATTGCACTTGAGTTGTCACACTATATAGCAATAGGCTCTTCATATGTCACCCTGATATCTCTTAGCATCTATTTCATCCACATCACTTGAGTACAATTATTGGTAGCAACAATGTATTCTGCTTCAGTAGATAGAGAAATTGAGTTTTTCTTTTTACTTAACCAGGATACCAGCTTTTTCCCTAGGAAGAAAGCACCACCACTAGTACTTTTCCTGTCATCTACATCACCAGCCCAATCCACATCAATAGATGCACATAAAGTGAGATCATCATCCTTTGGATACTAAAGTCCAAAGTCAACTATTCCTTTCAGATATTTGAAAATTCTCTTGACAATAGTTACATGTGATTCTCTTGGATCAGCTTGAAATCTTGCAACCATACATACAAAATTCATAATGTCTGGTCTAGTTTGAGTCAAGTAGAGCAATCCACTGATCAATGACCTATATCTGGCCTTAGGAGAGTCATCATTATGTGTCAACTTACATTCGGTCACCATGGGGATACCAAAAGGTTTGGAGTCATCCATCCCAAATTTCTTCAACAGTTCTTTCACATATTTGGACTGAGATAAGAAGATTCCTTTTTCCAACTATTTAACTTGTAATCCCGAAAAGAATTTCATTTCTCCAATCATACTCATCTCAAATTCACTCTTCATTTCATCAACAAACTTCATACATAGATTATCATCTCCTCCAAAAATGATGTCATCAACAAAAGCTTCTATAATTAACTCCTTATCAATATCTAATTTGAAGTATAAGCTGCTATCAGTAGTACCTTTAGTGAATCCAAGTTTCAACAAATATTTATCCAATCTAGCATACCAGGCTCTGGGGGCTTGCTTAAGTCCATACAGAGCTTTCTTCAACCTGAAAACCATATCTCCCTTATCTGTTAGCTAAAATCCATCTGGCTGTTCAGTGTACACTTCTTCTTCTAGTTCTCCATTCAAAAATGCAAACTTTACATCCATTTGATAGACTTTATAGTCCTTGTGTGCAACATAAGCAAGAAATAGTCTAACAAGTTCAATCCTAGCGGCAGGGGAAAAGGTTTCTTCAAAATCAACACCTTCCATTTGAGAATACCCTTTACATACCAATCTTGCTTTATTCCGGACCACTTCACCTTCTTCATTCGAATTGTTTCTAAATACCCATTTTGTACCAATCACATTTTTGTCTTTAGGCCTCAAAACTAGTAGCCATGTGTCATTCTTTTCAATCCGTGTTAGTTCTTCCTTCATAGCTTCCAACTAGTGTTCATCTTTATAGGGTTCAAGGACACTTTTAGGTTCAATCTTGTAGATCAAACAACATTCTTTTGCAATTTTTCTTCTAGTTTTCACTCCTTTATTCTTATCTCCTATGATCTGATTTTTAGAATGATTCAATTTTACATACCTTAGAGTTTTGGAACACTCTTGACCTTTAGATTCTTCTGATCGTTCTCCTATACTTATACTTGTCTGAGCCTCCTGGATGACTTGATTTACTAGAATAGATTGAGCTTGCTTTATCGGAACATATGGAACATATGGCACAATTTGAAGTTGATTATGTGTCTAAACATTCTTCCCTTGGCTTATAATGTCTTCGTCTGAATCATAACTACAGTGTCTGGATGATTTAATAGAGTCTTCATCAACTCTGACATTTTCACTTTCAACCATCTTTCTCAGTCTTTTGTTGTAGCACCGGTAGGCCTTGCTTTTAGTGGAGTAGCCTAGGAAGATTCCTTCATCACTTCTTGCATCAAAATTTCCTATATCATCATCTCCTAATATAACACTTGCTTCCAAAGATCTTAAAATACTTAACAATAGGTTTTTCACCAAACCATAACTCATAAGGAGTCTTACTAGAATTACCATTAAAATTTACCCTATTCAAAGTATACACAATAGTGCTTACCGCTTCACTCCAATACATCTGAGATACATTTCCTTCCTTCATCATTATTTTGGTAGCATCCAGAATTGTTCTATTCTTTCTTTCTTCAACTCCATTCTGTTGAGGAGTTTGGGGAGAAGATAATTGTTTTTTAACTCCATGCTCTTCACAATAAGAGTTGATTTCCTTGGAAATGAACTCACCACCTCTATTAGATCTTAGGCACTTACTTTTTAGACCTTTCTCATTTTCTGCCATAGCCTCGAAACTTTTGAACTTCTCCAATGCTTCACATTTTTCTCTTAAAAAGGAAACCCAAATCATTCTAGAATAATCATCAATAACCAACATGAAATACCTTTCTCCATGAATACTTCTGACTCTAGAGGGACCACAAAGGTAAGTATGTAGCAGCTCCAACAAATTATTTGAATGAAATTGTTTGCTCCAGAAAGAGACTCTAGTTTTTTTACCCATCTGACATTCCTTGCAGATTATATTAGCAGGCTTTACTAAACTAGGAAGATATCTTATTACTTGAGCAGAAATTATCTTGATAATGTTGTCAAAGTTTACATGACACAATCTTCTATGCCACAACCAACTTTCATCTACTTGAGAAATTAAACAACTTCCACTAGCAGTATTCAGATGAAAAATGTTACCTTTTTTTTGTTTGCCTGTTGCAATCATATTCCCAGAACTCCCACCTATCTTGCATCTTCAATATTTGAACTGAAGATCATATCCCTTGTGAACCATCTGTCCAACACTCAACAAGTTGTGCTTTAGGCCTTCAACATAGAGGATATCATCAGTGTTGTCCTTACCACCAAGGCCAATAGATCCTATGCCATGAATCACACCAACATTGTTATCTCCAAATCTTACAACCCCACTGTCATACTTCTCTAGACTCACAAATTTGCTTTTATCACTGGTCATATGATGTGAGCATCCACTATCAATGACCTACGCATATTTTTCTTCAACTTGAGTTGCAAGAGATTTTTCATCTTTAGTAGATTTAGTAGCCATAGGATTATCTTCAATGGTAGCAATGAAATCCCATTCATCTTCTTTTCCATTATCTTTATCAAACTCATTACCAGTCATTGCTTCTTCAGCAGAGTAGCATTTCTTTTGGAATCTAGAATTTTTAGGCTTAGATCTAGGAACTCTTTTAGGACACCTTGATGCAAAATGACCTATTTTACTGCATGAAAAACATTTAATATGCAATACATCTTCATACTTACCTTTTCTTCTCCCTTCTTGCTTTGCAATCAGTGCTTCCAATTCTTCTATCTCTCTTTCTTTATCTTCAAAATGTTTCAATTCTTCATCATATTTGGATATCTTTTTGGAACTCTCTCTTGGATTATATCTTTGTCTGCTACTTCAGAATACAGTAGCCTTGAATGCATATTCAGTCTTCAGTGTAGATTCACCAAATTCACTTATTTCAAAAGCAACAAGCTTCCCAATTAGTGTGTCTCTAGTCATCTTGTTTACTGATCTGAACTCTTCAATAGCATGAACCTTCATTTTGTAGGAGGGAGGCAAGGATTTGAGTACTTTAGCTACAATTTCATCCTCATCCATAGAATCACCGACACATTTAATACCCATCACTATTTCATTTACTCTTTGCATAAAAGAAGTGATATTTTCATTTTCACCTATCTTCAAATTATCATATTTTCCTTTCAAGCTCTGTAGCTTAGCCATCTTCACTTATGCATCTCCTTCATACAAATTTTCCAATTTCATCCAAATTTCATGATTTGTTTGCAGACCCATTACATTAGCCATCTTTGAATCTATTAGAGCACTCACCAAAGCTTCAACAACCCTAGTATTAATTTCAACATCTTTGATCTCATTAGTGGAAGAGGGACCATTCTCAAGAATAGTGTATGGATCTTTTCTAATCTTCTAGTAAGCATCACCAATGCACTTTAGATGACATTGCATCCAAACTTTCCACATTGAATAGTTAGTGCCATCAAATCTAGGACTATCCTTCTTGAATGTTTCCATCCTGGATCACCTCAAGCTTTTAGACTTCTTCAGAGGAACTTGCTCTGATAACAATTGTTGGCAGAACAAGGACAAACAACTGAGAGGGGGGTGAATCAATTGTCACAAAAATTAAAAATTTTCTTACTCATCTTAACTTTAATCTTAGATCTGATGAATAAGCAATAAACCACAAGAAATTAACACATCAAAGAGACAAAGGACACTGGGATTTTTTATGTGGAAACCCTGTCAGGGGAAAAACCATGGTGGATGTTAGTCCACAAGATTATACTCTGCTAAAAGTATAATGAAAAATAATAAGGGGAATGCACATGCATTCAGGCACACTGCCTAGAGCTCACTGCTCAAATACAAAAGGGGCTCACTGCCCAACATAATAGGATTAAAAATCCAAAGGGTATGAAATGAGAAAATAGCTTCTGTACAAGCCTGATTATAGTTCCAATTAAGCTCAACACTTCTTCACACTTCACACAATCTCCTTCACACTCTGCTCTGCAACCTAAATATATTCACACATACACACATAGGAGAACCTTCTCTTCACTTTACACCAATGAAAAAATCACTCTTATATATCCGCTACATGATATTTCATCGCATCTTAGTCGGCCAAGAAAAATAAAATATATTTGCAATGTCGGCCCAAATTTTCAATTAAATTTTTAATGCGTATCCACCAAGGTTAGCCACAACATAGTGGAGACCCAAATTGATATCTCCAACATAAAAAGAATTCAATTAATTCCTCCTCAAATATCCACAACACGCTACCACCATCATGTCGGCCAAGAACATGAAAAATCGAACATACGGAGAAAAATATTTGACAATGAGTACACCAATCAATGTGTATGTACCACAGAGATAAAGCATGATATAGAAGCATCCAATAACACCAAGAAACAATAGAGAAGCATCCACAACAACTGAGATCAACAAAATCACACAATCTTCGTTCAGGAACATTGATAGAGACCACAAAACACTGTCAGACCACAACATACTCAAAACATCACGCAGACCTCTAAAACTTCTGGTAGATGATCTAGATATACTAAGCAATAAGCCCTTTGATCTGCACAAACTGATCTTCAACGTAGAGAGTAAAAGACCTTTATGATTTGCACAGTTCCACTAGGGACCTAGAACACTTTTTTTTACAATTTTCTCAATATCCTTGACATATACAACATCTGATACACTAAATGATAATAGTGTTGACATCAATGACAACCACATATCAGCAACACATTCACAACATCCAACATACATTTACTTGTTTTGTGGATAATGATCATTTAAAGAGGTGTGATTAGAGTATCTACATTTATTAGTTTTTTTTGGTTGTATATTGGAGAAGGGATTTAGTTCCCACAACATTCGATGAGGGTTTTTGATACTTTGGATAGTTATTTTCTCATTGTACATGGAAGTTGGGATTAATTCTCTCATGTGGTACAAATGATTTGAAGGTTTTATAGTTAGGGTATCCATTGATGTGATCAATTTAGTGTGTATTGGGTGAGGGGGAGACTCGATGAAGCTACTTCATTAGATTTCTGGAAGAGTTATGTTCACTCAATGTAATATTCCATCAATTTTTTGGATCAATGTATTAAGGGAAAAAATGTTGGAATCAATATATTACATCCTATAATATTACAAGTTAGATAAATAAATAAAAGTTAGTAGTGTTAATAATTAGTTTCAAGGTTAGTTATCATGAGTAATTTCTTGTAGGAAAGTTAAGCAAGTTTAGGGAAACAAAGCACAAGATTTATAAAACTAATGTATTGATATGTAAAAGTTTTGATTAGTGGGAAAAAAATAGGTTTTGAATGGACCCAAAACCATTTACAAGTAGGTTTTGAAGGGACCCAAAACCCTGTCAAAGATAAGCATGCTGCTAAAAGATAAGACATAAACAACCAACAACTGAACAACAATCCTTTATAGGATCAACTAAACTACCCAAACCCACAAAAAAAATTCTTTGAAGGGAAACTTAAACCCTCTACAATGTGGTCATATTGTGATCAAAATCCTATCTAACAAGAAACATTACCTATAATAGCTAGGTGACAACAAACAAACTACTCAGAAACAATAATTTTTGAGACTAAAAAACAACATTCCTGATGATGCAAGACAACCACATCATCCTCCTTGGATCTCCACCTTTTTAGGAGAATCTACCAAGAGAACCCTTACCACAGTAGCCACATCTCTCCAACAAACCCAACCTCCACCTTAATGGGAGTGGCCTCCACCTCAATAGGAGTTGCAAGAGGGAAAACTAGTTGTTCAGAAAAATAAGCAATCCACCACACACACATAACCCATCTCCAACTCAAAAGGAGAAGTATCCACCTCAATAGGAGTGGTCTCTACCTCAATAGGAGACACTATTTGTAGGAATTGGGAGAAAGAAAACATTCTTGTAGAAACCACAAACCCCTAGGTCCTCAAGATGAACACTAAAAGAAACCCAACCAACAACAAAGTAGAAAGGGAAAACTTTGCAACATTAGGCAACACGGGCATCTGGGCCTTCAAGATGAACATTGAATGCAACCCAACCAATAACAAACTGTCCACAACTAGGGCTGCCACAACACCCATGAGAACCATTAGTTGAAATATTTCCACCACACAAACTCGCACTATCTCCATCCCCAGAGGAGAAATCACTCTTGAAGAGGTGGACGAAAATTCCCCTTTAGGCTACAAGTTCATCTGGGACAACAGATACAAATTTATGCATAGACCAGTCAACAACATCAAATTAGAAAACAGGGCAACATAAGCTCCCTTTAGGTCCAAGAATTTATGGGACTTGAATAAACACAACCAAACCAATGAACCAAACTCTGGGTGCAACCTAGGCAACACATCCTCCAAAAGAATGACAACCCCCATCATCAACAAAAGCATCATAGACCATAGGGGGTTTAAGACCACACAGTCATTTAGCAACACCGTCTCAACAATAGAACAAAGGCTAAGGGGAACACCTTCCACAACTAGGAAAACACCCACAACAATAGGAGGGAGGGAAAACCACCACTCCATCACAGTCTCATTAGTAAAATAGTCATTAAGCAAAAACCTCTTAAATTACACATACAACATTGACACAGACACCTCCATTACCAACTTATGCCAACTCACACAAGAAGATTCAGGTGAAACCTTTTTACCATTCTTTCAAAAATGGAGGGGCCTAGCGAGTCGTTGTCATATAGACATACCTGAAAAGGAAAAAGTTGACATGTTCGTACAAACATTAATGGGCCCACTAAAAAAAGGCTTGCGTGTTCATTGTTGCACAAATTTTGCAGACCTAGTTGAATGAGGTGTCCAAGTTGAACAAGTCCTCATAGCTGAAGGAAGACTAAAATATGGTCCTAAAAACACAAATGCAAACCCTTCTTCTGCTGACAAAACCAAATTCTGGGTTAAGAACAAACATGTTACCAACGATGGTGTAGTCGATGCTAAGGCTGTCAACACTATGGGTCCTATGATTACTCTAAAAGGGACACAACCACAAAACACACAAATGATGACACAAAACTATGCTGCTAATGCTATCCAGACAAATCAGAATAACCAAGGCAATCAAAACAATCAAATTCAAGGGCAGCCTAGACAACCAAGACAATTCCTTAGAAATCTCACATATACCCCTTTGGGTGAACCTATTGACGAAGTACTCAAGAAATGCGTTCAAAATGGTGTCATCACACTTCAGGACCCCAAACCATATGACCCTGGACAGTTTAAACCATCTTGGTGGGATGATAATTCATTTTGTGACTATCACCAAATAAAAGGACACAAAACATCTTCTTGTAAACAATTGAAAAATCTGGTACAAGACCTTATTGAAAAACGTATCATTGAAGTTGGAAGGCCACAGTTTGCCTCTAATGCGGATCATACAATACACAAGAACCCACTGCAGGATCATGGTTCAGGAAACCCTTCTATGTCAAACCTTAATAACAATACTCAAGCCAACCATGCCCGTATTGCATACGACTATTATGGGGGACCTATTATACATCACATTAGAAAAACTGAGGAACATGTCTACATGGTCACCGTTAGAAAGGTCCCTGAATGCAATGTCACCACTCGCGGTGGAAAGATCACCATAGCTGGCCCTCCTCCCCCTAGACAACCAAAGGTAACAATAGCTGGCCCGTCCGCTTCACAGTCGCAATCCCGTCCACAAAACAAGCAATCCCAACCTAAAGGAAACTTTAATCTTATTGACCAGCTTGGAAAAACACCCGCACAATTCTCTATTCTTGAGTTGTTATGCATCTCGCCTGCCCATAAGGCCATCCTAGACAAAACACTGCAAGAATCCTCTGTTCCCCAAGATATTGATGTCAACCAATTTGAAGCCATGGTAGGATATCTCATGACACCCCACCATATCACCTTTTCTAACCAAGACTATTTGTCATCCAAATCCAACCATAATGATGCCCTTCATATCGAAGTCTTTATTCATAAACATAAGGTTAGATGAGTCTTCGTAGATGGCGGAGCATGACTGAATATATGTTCCTTAAAATTGGTTTTTTTTTTTTTTTGTGTCACCAGGATGCTTGTTTGCCAGGTTTTCATCAAGGTGACGATTTTTTTTTTTATTTTCAATTTTTTTGTATTTTTACTAGTTTTCAGATAGGCTTTCTGATGCTATGCATAGAATTTGCTCAAATGTAGACTATTGATTGGCTCTGTGAACTATTCACCTTCAGGAGTAGCTAACTGATATGCTCCATAACCAAATGATGCTATGATGATGTAAGGGCCCAGCCAATTGGGCTCAAATTTTCCTGGCTTCTCCCTATCTGACTGATTCTTGGGATTTTGCATGAGAACTAAGTAACCAATGTCAAATTGTCGAGTCATCACCCTTTTGTTATAGCTTCTGCAAAGACGATTTTGGTATGCTCATAAATGATTCAATGCATTGTGTCTACGTTCATCTATCATTTCTAACTCATGTAGTCTTGATTGTCTGTATTCTTCATCAGTGATGAGGCCTTTCATGGAGACTCGCAAAGATGGAATTTCGACCTCTATGGGCAAGATGGCTTCGGCTCCAAAGACAAGGGAAAAAGGAGTGGCACCAGTGGGAGTACGAATGCTTGTGTGGTATGCCCACAAAGCAAGGTTGAGTTGGATGTGCCAGTCACGACCAGCATCATTGACAGTCTTTTTAAGAAGTTTGATAATGGTTTTATTAGATGCCTCAGCTTGACCATTTCCTTGTGGGTAATATGGCGTGGAAAAGTGGTGGCTAATATGGAAACGTTGACATAATTCATGGACTTCATGGTTTTTGAAGGGACGACCATTATCTGTGATGATCGATTGTGGAATGCCATACCGACAAATGATATAATTGAGGATGAATTTGGAGATTTGTTTGCCGGTAATGTAAGTGAGTGGAATGGCCTCGATCCACTTAGTAAAATACTGAGTGGCAGTGATAATGAATTTGTGTCCATTGGAGGATGTAGGGTGAATCTTGCCCACGAGATCAAGTCCCCATTGTGCGAAAGGCCAAGGAGAAGTGATTGGCCTCAACTCTTGTGCTGGAGCGTGAATCAAATCACTATGAATATGACATTGGCGACAAGTTCTTACAAATTCTAGTGCATCCTTTTCTAGTGTCAGCCAATAGTAACCAAGTCTCATAATCTTTTAGCTAAGGTTGGGCCACTCAAATGGGACCCACATATACCCTCATGTACTTCTTGTAAGGTTGATTTTGCTTCATTAGTGTTGAGACAACGGAGAAGGGTATTGTCAAAGCTACGACGATAAAGGGTGTCGCTAATGATGGTATAACGTGCAACTTTGCGGATAAAGGACTTCCTTTGGTTATTAGAAAAGTTTTGGGGAAGGATTTGTGAATGAAGGTAGTCAAAAATGTCCTTGTACCAGGGGGAACTGGAACCAACAAGCTCACAAACCATTTCTGATTCGGGGACATCGTAAGTCAGAACCAATAACTGCTCAACCAAAAACTCAAACTGTGGGACATTGCTGGGAATATCAAGCAAAGATGCAATAGTTGCCATAGCATCAGCAGCCTTATTCTGTGTTCTTGGAATCAATTCAAAGGATAGTCTGTGAAAATATGTTAGGAAACTGTCAACCATTCGTTTATAAGGAATTAGCTTCCCACCTTTGGTTTCATATTCATCATTGAGTTGGTTTATAACTAGTTGAGAATCGCCGAGGACCTGTAAATTCCTAATTTTCCACTTGATAGCCATTCAAAGTCCTATAATTAATGCTTCATACTCTGCCATGTTATTAGTGCATGGAAATGCTTTGCGAAATGACCTTGGGATGGAGTCTCCTTGTGGGGTAATGAATAATATTCCAGCTCTTGATCCATGATTAGTGTGAGATCCATCAAAGTATAATTGCCAAATCTGTTTAGATTCTGCGTGACATACATACTCATCTGGAAATTCTATTGTAAGAGGATGGTTATCTGGTATTGGTGCATCTGCAAGCTGGTCTACTATTACCTGTCCCTTGATGGCTTTTCGTTCCACATATTGAATATCATATTCACTAAGGATTGTAATAGTTAAATAAATTAATTAATTATATGATTTAATAGGGTCGACTATTATAAATAATTTATTTTATAATTTTATTAGGAATATTAATTATACTTTAGACAAATTATTTAACTATTATCAAATAAATATATTAACAATATTTAAATAGATAAATAATATAAATCAATTTAATAAAGTAGATATAAATTAACATATTATAGTTTATATAATTAATATAAATCAATATTTAATTAATGATAATATTAATTAACTTAAATTATTTAACCAAGATAAATTATTTTTTATCAAATTATTAATAATAAATTATAATAAGATAATAATAATAATTAATATTGATTTATATTAACTATTATTATTATATTTATAATAATTAATTATTAAATTATTATTATATTATTAATTATTATTTATTCATAGACAAATTATTATATTTAATAAAGTAGATATAATTAATAATAAATATTTTAATCAATAATTCACATATTTATAATAAATATAATAATAATAAATTTATTAATTATTAACATAAATTTATTATTAATTATAATAATAAATTTATGTTAATAACTCAATTTATTAATCTTATAATATTATTAATAATAACATAATAATTAACTCAATTTATATAATAATAATTAGTATTAAGATAAATATATTAATTTAATAAAGTATATTTAAGGAATATTAATTAAATATAATAATAATTAATATTAAATTATAAAATTATATTTAATATTTTATAATAATAAATATAAATAATAATAATAATAATAATAATATTTGTATGAAGAAATAAAATAAATAGTAATTAATTATTAATTATCTTTTAATGTCTTTTTATTTTAATAATAAAAATATGAAGAAATAATAATTAATTAGGTATTAGAAATAATTTTAATTAAAGTGGTCATCACTTTATTTAATAATCTAGGCTTTTTGTGGTCTATGTAAAAATCAAATATAAATAGATTCAATGACACTCGAGGGCTTAGGACTTTTTTATGTGTCTACATTTTGCCCCTCTTTGTCATAATGCAGCCTGTCACATTGTGACAAAGAAAAATAAGTCAAAGTCATGCCCCAATGCAAAAAAAATGAGGAAGAATGACGAGGAGGGTTACGGTATGCCCCCTCGAGAGGACAGACGGGTTCCAAGAACATGGGTGTGCTCTCGAAAAGGATGAGAAGACTAGGAGATGAAAGATAGAAGAAATGTTAGCTTGGAAGAGGATGGATATTAGCGTGGAAGAGAAGGGAGGATGAAGATATAAATTTATTATTAAATGTTTTTGGATGTTTAAAGGTGAGAAATTTATTATTATTAATAATAAAAGGTGACAAATTTATTATTATTCAATCACTTTATTATTTTATTATTTTATTTAATAATAATAAATATGTTAATTTAATAATAATAATAAATTGATATTATTATTATTATATTTATTTATTATTAGTATGTAAATATGAAAATGGTTGGCCTCTAAAACAAAAGGTGTCTAGTTAGGGCATCCGTTTGAGTGGCCACACATGGGGCAAGAGATTAATCACCAATTAGGTGGCACTCCAGTCTGAAGAGGTTACGCTCAACAGGGTTTATGGGAGTACTACTCCGTCTGTGTGACACATCTGCACTCGTGATACTTAAACTTTCCTCAAGCAACCATTTTATATCCCGGCTGGAAGTGGCTTGGCTTTAGCCTGTTACCGGTCGAGTCGTCCCTTAAGGTGAGTACTTTTTCCCTTAAGGCAGACTCATTTATAGAAATAATAACCGTTTCTCTTACACCCAGGATCGCTCAAAAGCTCAAGGGGAGAGGATACTTCGATTATTAAGTCGTGAGGGTGACAAAAAATAAGGTGGGTCTGGTTTTCTGATCACCTAGTTTTCACAAGATGGGGGTTTAATCAAATAAAATAATAAAGTGATTGAATCTATTTATTATTTGATAATAAATAATAATTAATATAATAAAGTATCATGGTGTTTGTTGGCCATTACAATAATTTGATAAAAAATAATTTATCTTAGTTAAATAATTTGTCTATTAATATTATTAAATATTAATAATAATAATTAATATTTAATAATATTTAATAAAATTATAATTTATCTTATAATTTTTAATAATTTATATTCCTTAAATATTCTTTAATTAATAATATAAAATAATATATCATTAAATAATAATATTCCTAATAAAATTATAAAATTATTTACTTGAATAATTTTGTCTATAAAAGCAACCTTTCTTCTCCATTTTTAGCTTAACAGCTATTCTTCTCCAACTTTCTTGCTACCATTTGTAGGTCTTGCACAAGTATTTCAACAAATATGAGGGCAAAGTTGCTAGATACATTTTAATAGAATTAATCAAATTATTCAAATAGAAAACCAACACCTCTAAACTATTAATCCACATCCAAACAAGAGAAAACAAAATAAGCATAAGGAAAATAAAACATTAAATTAAAATACTCCCCATGTTTGAACTTGAATCACTTCTCTTGCTCTCCTATTTCTCCTTTTGCAAATATGCCCTCAGATTTGTAGTGTGACTTGTGCAAATACCTGCAAATGATAAGTAGAAAATTGGAGAATAATAGCTGTTAAGCTGAAAATGGAGAAGGAAGCTTGCTTTTATAGACAACCATTCGAATGGACGGTTGAGATTAATCTTCTAGAAAGATACCAAGATCAATGGATGAGAATTGATGCACCAAGAATATGCTATTCTTAGAGGAATCATGACAGGAAGACATGCAAAGACATGCAGGCTAGGACAGGAATGCAAGGACATGTAGGGACATGCAGGCTATGACAAGAAATGAATGTTATGATAGGGGATTATGACAGGGCATCTTTGACCAAGTGGTGCATAAATAATTTATTTTAAATTATTTATTCAAAAATGGAGGAAATGGACAAGTGGAAAATAAATAATTTATTCAAATTATTTATTTGAAAATAGAGGAAATGGACAAGTGGCAAATAAATTTTTTATCCAAATAATTTATTTAAAGAAAATGACAAAAGAAGCATTTAATTAAATTTATCAATTTAATTAAATAGAGAGATGAAAATTAGACATGGGATAGTTAAATACTATGGAAGAATTAAAGGACCATGAATAGATAAATAATTAATAGTAATTATTTAACTATAGATGAAATGTGACAAAATAATTAAATAAATAATAATAATTTATTTAACTATTGAAGAATAGGGAGAAATTAGTGACGCAATTAGTTCATTTAATTGATCAGGATAGAATAAAGATTAGAAAGTGAATTAATTAAATAATTATCAAAAATCATTTAATTAATAGAGGAATATAATCAAACATAATTGAATAACTAAAATTATTCAATTATCAAAGGATGAAGATGAAGAAAAATGATGCTCAAAGGTTTAGAACATTTTTATGTGTCTACATTTTGCCCCTCTTTGTCATAATGCAGCCTGTCGCATTGTGACAAAGAAAAATAAGTCAAAGTCATGCCCCAGTGCAAAATAAGATGAGGAAGAATGATGAGGAGGGTTATGATATGCCCCCTCAAGAGGACAGACGGGTTCCAAGAACATAGATGTGCTCTCGAAATGGATGATAAGACTAGAGGATGAAGGATAAAAGAAATGTTAGCTTGGAAGGGGATGGATATTAGCGTGGAGGAGAAAGGAGGATGAAGATGGAAAGCTAGATGAGAAATGATAAGGGAACCAACTTTCTTGACTACATTTTTATATTTATCATCATTGGGCAGATTATTGTAATGGCCAACAAACACCATGATATGACGTAGATCAAGGTGTGCAAGGTTGTACCATCACGTGAGAGAAGCAGTTGCAGACAAGGATGATCATGACTCATACAAAAAGGCACGTTTGCCCCAGTCTTTTTGCCATAACCAACCGCAAGCAAAAAAAGACAAGAAAGACAAATCATGAAATGTCGTTGCTTTTCTAAATCCCGGAGTCAGGACATCACTGAGAAACTAGTAACATGAGTGTCAAAAGACAAAACAAACCTCATGATACGTCGCTGCTTTTCTAAATCCCGGAGTCAGGACATCACTGAGAAACTAGTAACATGAGTGTCAAAAGACAAAACAAACCTCATGATACGTCGTTGCTTCTCTAAATCCTATTGTCGAGATCTCGCTAAAAAACTAGTAACATGATGAAAAATCAACAGACAAGTGCCAAGTGTTTTCCAAGTGTTTTAATGTCAAGATGTCTGGTTTGATGTCGAGATGCCAGGGTGTCAAGGTTTTGACGATGCCAAGATGACAAGTGTCGAAGATTGCCAAATTCGGGAAGGAAACATCCTGAATAATACTGATGTCAAGAGGAGAAACCCCCAAAAGTCGAGAGGATCCCTCAAAATTCTAGGTGACAGTGATGATGCCTAGGAAGGACACATCTTAAGGCATAAATGATGGGGGTTGTTCTTTAGAAGGACACATCTGAAAGAACATTGATGTCAAGAGGAGTGGTCCTTAAATGTCAAGAGGATTGCTCAAAATGTCGGATGACGATGACGATGCCTAGGAAGGACACATCCTAGGGCATGATTAAATGACGAGCTACCCTTCAGAAGGACACATTTGAAGAGTAAGCAAAATTTGACTAGCTTGACTAAGTTTGACTGATTTTGATATGCCAAGATGATTGTCATGTTCCATTGACAGATTGTCGAAGTTCACTTGGGTAGATTGTTCATTCAAGTTTAAAGACTGTTTCATGTGTGTGCAAAAATTGTGCAATGAACCCTAATGGACTAACCTAGTACGGCCTCGGGGGCTCATCGACAGATGGCCTTGCCTACGTCATGCACTCAGAGACCTCGTAGTTCGACATTACCAAAGACTTTGTCTTGTTGATGAAAGATTGAGTCATGATTTATTTTGACAAGCCTAATAGGATTGACCTAATGTCTCGAGGGCTCGAAGATGAGCCTTGCCTATGTAGCAAATGTGTAGAGACAACGTAGTTTGACAATGACAAAGACTATTCAAGACTTGAATTGACGTGGATGTGTTGATTGACATGATTCTGTTTTGGAAGAACTTTGTGTTTTCTTCAGGACATTTTTCAATTTTTAGGTCTTTTTTCAAGACATTTTCTGATTTTTAGGTCTTTTTTAGGACATTTTCTAATTTTTAGGTCTTTTTTTTAGGACATTTTCTGATTTTTAGGTCTTTTTTCAAGACATTTTCTAGTTTTTTTAGGTCTTGTTTAGGACTTTTTTTGATTTTTAGGTTTTTTTCAGGACATTTTTTGATTTTTAGGGATTTTTGAATGATTTAAGAGGATAACGACAAATGCATGTGACTGATGCCTACACATGAGAATCCAAGGACAAACATGATTGTGCCCCTAGTCAAGCTGAATACCAATTGACATGTGATGACAATGTTGTTTGATGTGGAAAGGACACATCCCAAAACAACATAAGGACGACAATAATGTGACGAAAGTATTGAGGTCTGTAGCTGGGCCAGGAACAAATTCAAGTAATGTTTTGGATAATGTGCTCGTATGGATGAAACTCGTTGCATTTGGAATGACTTGGTTGGGACGATAGAGTGATGGAGTATCCTTAGACCATTTGACAAGGGAAAACCAAGATAGGTGATAGACATGAAAGACTGATAGGTGGCCTTGATAAAGGACAAGAGACATGAGACTCAGGGAATTGTCATATGATTTTCTAGGACTATGTCGTATAGGGATAATGATGGAAATGACAAAATAGTTTGTGACAAAAGGATTGACATGTCAAGAGTTTTCCCCAAAGCATGATTTATGTGTGCCAATTTTATGCCAAGACTAAGGTAGGTGGGAAATTGGAGGGAAATGATATGGATGAAATGGATGGATGCCAATGTTAAGAGGAAGGCATAGGAGATGAGACGACTTGCCCCCAAGTGTAAAAGTTCACATAGATGATTTATTTTACACATGACGCCTGTTTGCCAGGTTTTCATCATGGTACTTATCCAGGGTGCCTGTTTGCCAGGTTTTCACCATTGGATGAAATTTTTCTTTTTACTATTTTCTTGACTTTTTTATTTTTTATTTTTTGGTGTCATCAAGACGCCTATTTGCCAGGTTTTCATCAAGGTGATGATTTTTTAATTTTTCAGTTTTTTTTTATATATATTTTTTTTTGTGTTTTTGGATAGCCTAGATGCTTTAGATGACCACTGACTGCTCTGAATCTACTGACGGTGTCGATGTAGAGACTGGTGCCATGATGTGCCAATAATATCCTTTCTGAAGTAGCTGCCTTGTTAGGATCCTAGCACTTACATACAACTGATTGATGTCATCATGGTCCTTTTCAATACTAGAATTGGCCTTAACAGAATACGCACATCGCGATAGAGTGTCATGAGAGTCCTTATGATAAAGAGTTGATGCCAAGATGCGATGGATTTGTGACATGGGATTTTTGGACTTTAGGCGAGATGTAGGATTATGGCGGATGATAGTAGACATGGATGGATTTTTTGGATGTTTGGATGAATCACTTTTTATTTTCCAAACTTGGTATGATGGATGATGGATTTTGGAGGGATGGAATTTGGAACCAACACCTTTAGATGCCTTGCTTGATGACCATTTTGAAGGAGGTGGACATGTGTTATATATGAGAGTCCTCTTGTCTTGTGGATCCACATTTTGATTAACTTTTTCTTTTGACATATTTTCTTTGCTTGATCCACTTTTCTTTGGGATCCATTTTAATTTCATTTGTCCACTTGTCTTTTTGTCTAATTCGATGGCCTTTGACATTTGATTTTTGAATTTGTAAGACTTTTCTTTTTGTTGGTTCCAAAGGGAAGGTTTAATATGTCGAGAATGATGGTCTATGGTGTGGGTAGGCGGGGTGTTGGTAGCAATCTTATGACAAGGATCACTCATGGACTCCATTTTGAAGTTTGTATCTGACAAGGTTGCCTCCAGTATTGAGGAGGTTCCACTAACATCATTTGATTTTCTAACTAAAGAATAGCCAAGACCTTGATGTTTGTAATTTTCTTGAAGCTGTATTGGTTCGTGAATTCCTTGCTCGTGTATGCCTAGTCCTTTTCCTTGATAATGCATGCTCTGACATATTCTATTTGTGATGGGGTATTTATTGTTTTGAAAGCAAGATGCTAACCCATCATGATGTATGTAGACACTGCCACTTGGAATATTTTCGTCTACAAGAAAGCCTGCTCTGACAAAGATAGATGACCCTAGCTGATAAAGTGTCTTCGCTTCATTGTCATGTTGGCCATATTTCTGACTGATATCTTTAGTCTGATCTTTTGACATGTCAGGTTCATATGATTCTACTGGTGCTTCCAATTCAATGTCGAAGCCATCATTATGGTCAATGTCATGGAGTCCAATGAAGTCAACTATAGCTCGATCATTTGCAAATATGTCCATAATGGAAGACTTGTTTTTGAGGAATATCATCTATGTGTGTCATGGAGGCAAGTGTCTCATTTTGGAAAATGGATATGCCCAAAGTTTGGATAGGGTCGACTTCAAGTGTTTGATCATGAATGGCATAAAGGTCAAGCAGTGGATCATTTTGGATTTCTTGGTCAATGGTAGGGTCTTGGTCAAAGATGGGGTTGTCATGGATTTGGACTTCTAGGACAATGGTAGGTATATTTTGGATGTCATGATTGTCTTGAATGACTTCTTGAATGGACTTTAAGATAAGGTCATGGGATGGACTACCTTGTTCTTGACATGAGGGTGACATTATAAGGTCATGCTTTGGGCTTTCATTTTGACATGTATCCTCAAGTTTAGGCAAAGGGATTTGACTTGGACAATGATAGAATTTTCTTGACGAAATGTAGCTTGTGAGGGAGTGACTTGAAAAGGATTAATGGATGAAGGACTAGGATAGGACATGGAGACTTGGACTGGACTAATAGGGTATGATGTAGAAACTTGACATGAGTTGGTAGATGGTTGATAAGGAATGTAGAGTTGGATGGGATTGGTAGGTGAAGGACTAGAATATGACGTGGAGACTTGTAATGGATTAGTGGATAGTTGGTTACCCTTGTCAAGGTTAGGATAAGGGTGATAAGTGGATGTTTGTTGTGAATTAATGGCAGGATTTATATTAAGTGACTATTGATGGTGAGGGTAGACAGATGGAGGTCCCAAAGTATTTATGTCAAAGCCTCATGGTAACTTAGCCCCTTGGTCCAAAAGCATGGATAGATACCTTAGAGGGTCACGTAAGACTAATTTTTCTACAAAGGAGGCTATATCAGGATTTTTCATTGCAACTTTTAAGTCTTCTACATATGCTCGTCTGTTTTGGTCTCTTTGTATGAATGGTTCAGAAGGATTTTGTGATGAAAATGGCATGTTCATGGAAGATTGCATGTTCATGTTGTGAAATGTGTCAGAAAAAGTCCAATGTTGGTTCGTGTCATAAGTGAAATTATCAATGTTGAGATTGAAATCTTGTCCAAAGTTTTTCATTTGTTCTCTCTGTCTTTAAAGCCTAGTCTCAACCATAAAAGGGGATTTCTCAAATGAAGATTATAAGAATGAAAACTAAATGCAAGGATGACACTAGCCTATGTTTTTGTCTTTTTGTGTGATAAAGGATGACAATGCAACGGGATGATAATGTGTATCTAAGGAAATGTGTAATGTCGAAAAGTGAAAGTGATGATTAGGACTAGGATGATGAGGTGCAAAATAAGGACTAAGATGATTATCTCAACTAAAAAGGCAACTAATGCAAAAGCCTAGGTTCAAAATAACAACTAGGATGAAATAATGTTTTTGGATTTTTTTTGAATAAAGGATGACAATGCAAGACTATTTTTTTGGATTTTTTGACAATAAGGGATGCAATATGACAATGTTGTCTAGAGAAAATGACTAATGCCAAAGGACAATGAAGACTAGGATGACAAGTTATGACACTATTTTTTTTTTTTTTTTGTATTTTTGGAGGATGTCAATGCAAGGTGATAATGACGTTTTCCTAAAGAAAATGACCAATGCAAGGTGATAAATTGTTAAGAAAGGATGTCAAATGTCAAGGTGACAGTGAGGACTAATGTGAAAATGTTGGTTAAGGAAATGACCAATGCAAAGTCTAGATGCCAAATGAGGACTATGATGACAATATTTTGGATTTTAAAGATATGCAAGGTGAGGACTAAAATGATTTGAATGTCTAAGGTATGCAAATGCAAAGGTCTAAAATGATTTGGAAAAAGGTTTCCTAACCACCCTATGCTTGATCTATGTCTCAATTTTGGAATATCAAAGGACTTGTTTGAAGGACTAAATGACAAGGACAAATGACAAATGAGTCTTCCTAACTAGACTTTTGAGTTGGAAGAATCTCACAAAAAGATAATGACTAAAGGAGATAATGATGTCTAAGTCCAATGATAACCCAATTTCGAAAGTCAAGATTTTGCAAAGTGAGGTAAGGTTGTCCTAATCCAAAATATGCAAAATGAGATGAGGACCTAAGTTTTAGTTTATGATTGAAAATGCAAATGGTGAAGCCTAAGGATGAAGCTAAATATTTGCAAAGATGACCCTATGGTAAGATGCAAGCTAAAGTGTACAAGGAATGAGAGATTTGAGCAATTTCATGATTTGGTTTTGACATAAGACTTCTAGGCTGAGACTGTTGTTTTGATGTTTTATTGAAAAGTCGGAGTTGGTTGAGGTTTTTTGTCCAGATTTGTGAATATTGTGTATATTGTTTGAAAATCTAGAAAACACTTGACAAGCACGATGTTTTGGTGTACGCAAACACACATGAGATAAGCACAATCCTAATAGACCAAGGGTTTGTATACTTGGTATAGCCCACTGATATACCCTGGATTGGTGTTGAACACCTCTCCTTCTCGAGAGCGGATAGCTTAGAAGTTTGGTGGCACTGGCTCCCCTCCACGACTCATTAATGTCATTCGGGCACACCAACTTCGGATTCTTGGGTCATCACTTCCCAAGAACTGCTATCTCTATTCAAGGGAGTCAGTAGTGAGTATCTTCGGGCATGATACTGTACCCTACACTATACCAAGCAACGGCTGAAAATGGTTGGCCTCTAAAACAAAAGGTGTCTAGTTAGGGCATCCGTTCGAGTGGCCACACATGGGGTGAGAGATTAATCACCAATTAGGTGGCACTCCAGCCTGAAGAGGTTACGCTCAACAAGTTTTATGGGAGTACTACTCCGTCCGTGTGACACATCCGCACTCGTGGTACTTGAACTTTCCTCAAGCACCCATTTTATATCCCGTCTGGAAGTGGCTTGGCTTTAGCCTGTTACCAGTCGAGTCATCCTTTAAGGTGACTACTTTTTCTCTTAAGGCAGGTACATTTCTAGAAATAATAACCGTTTCTCTTACACCCAGGATCACTCGAAAGTGCAAGGGGAGAGGATACTTCGATTATTAAGTCGTGAAGGTGACAAAAAATAAGGTGGGTATGGTTTTCTGATCACCTAGTTTTCACAAGGTGAGAGTATAATTACCTACCACCTTCAAGCACAGTCAGACAAAATCAAGCACATGTTCATTTTAATGCACCAATGGAAGTGTTCCTAAACTAGAAATCGCAAACACCTTGTTTGAGAAATGAGTTTTCGACTAACGGAGCTGCAAAACCATAAATTAGTAGTTTCATAAATGTCTTGGACCAACGAGAAAGCTGCAAAAAAACTAAGTTAGAACAAAAGATTAAAAAATAAACTAAAAGTTAGTAAATAATTAAACTAGAAAATAAAAAGACTAAATTAAAAAAAATAAAATTAAAGAAAACTAAAAACTAAGAGCTCAATTTTTTTTTGTTGCTCCAAAAGAAGCAGTTTTGGGAGCCCCATTCCAAAGCCACACGCTACAAATAAAAGATTAGTAAACCAAAAAAAATTTAAATGAAAATAGCAAACTAAAAATACTGATAACTTTCTCACAACTAAACAAAACTTTAAATTGTAGATATCTATGGAAAACTAAGACATATAACTTCAAAACCCAAATTTTTTTTTGCAAAATTCTACACAACAAAATTATTATAAACAAAAGAAAAATCGGATTTTAATAACTAAATCTTAAAAAGTAGCGATTAGTAAAATGGCCATAACTTTTTCAAATTTTAATGAAATTTCAAACCGTTTAATGTTTCGGAAAGCTGAAAACGATGCCTACAAAACCCAGAAAATGTTTTAAAATATTTGATGCGTCCATCTTTTTGTGCTCAAATGAAGATGACGGGATTTCACATGCATTTTTGGTTGTAATATGCAAAACAATAAAAACAAACAAGAAAATAAACTAATTTTTTTGCAAAATTATAAGATTCATGTCGGGTTCACCAATGAAAGAAAGTTGGAGAATAATAGGAGGGATAAGATGACAAAATAATTTATTGAAGGTGACAACCATCCATTTCGTAACATGGCATAAATATTAATAGTTTATTTGGTTGTCTATGGAATTCATTAGAGGGATGTTACGAAATGGATGGTTGAGATTCAGTCTCAGAAAAGATGCCAAAATCAATGGTCCAGAATTGATGCACCAAAAATATGCCATGCATGGAAAATCTATGACGCTGACGGCTATGACACCTGACGGCTATGATAGACATGCAAGACATGCAGGCTATGACACAAATGAATGTTATGACAGGGAATTATGATAGGGCATCTTTGACCAAGTGGTGCATAAATAATTTATTTTAAATTATTTATTCAAAAATGTTGGAAATTGACAAGTGGAAAATAAATAATTTATTCAAATTATTTATTTGAAAATAAAGAAAATGGACAAGTGAAAAATAAATAATTTATTCAAATTATTTATTTGAAAAAAAATGAAAAGAGGAGCATTTAATTAAATGGAGAGATATAAATTAGACATTAAATAATTAATTTAGATTAACTATTTAATTAATCTAAATAAATAAATAGTTAGACATGTGAATTTTATTTGATCATATAATTAATTACCATTTGAATAAATTATTTAATCAACTAAAATTAATTAATCTAATATTAAAAGCAACAAAAGCAACCTTTAATATTAATACAAATATTAATATTAAGATGAACCCGTATTAAGAGGAGTTAAATAATTTGTCTATGAATATTAATTATATTTATTATTATTAAATTGATTTATATTATTTATCTATTTAAATAATTATAATTTATCTATGAATAAATAATAATAATAATAACTCAATTTAATAAATTATAATATAAATATTAATTATTAAATAATAATTAAATATTGATTTATATTAATTATATAAATGAATATAATTAATATTACTATTTATATTAAATAATAAAGTATATTTAAGGAATATTTAATTAACATAAATATAATATAAATATAATAATAATAATTAAGATAAATGGTTGGCCTCTAAAACAAAAGGTGTCTAGTTAGGGCATCTGTTCGAGTGACCACACATGGGGCGAGAAATTAATCACCAATTAATATTATTATTCAATCATTTTATTATTTTATTTTATTATTTTATTTGATGTAAAAATCAAAGGACATTTTATTCAATGAATCTATTTATTTAATAATTTAGACTTTTTGTGGTCTATGTAAAAATTATTAATTATCATCATGAAACAGTCTAGATTATTAAATAAAGTGATTGAATCTATTTATATTATTTAAATAGATGAAGAAATAAATAATAATAATAAATATAATAATAATAATTAATATTTAATAAGATAAATATATATATATATATTTTTGATACGTAAGGTGATATTTTCATAGATAGTAAAAGAGCTTTACAAACGTCTGCTAAGCAGGAGATTTTCAATGGAAACCATCAGACATCTAAAAAGGAGCTAACAAGGATAAGCTCCATGCAATTTAAAACATAAGAGTAGTAATACGAAGGAGAAACAAACATAGGCCAAACCACCACAACAGCCAAAAGGCTAATCTCAAGTTTGAGAAAACAGAGAAAACTAAGACAAGAGCTAGCAAAACCAGATAGCTACTGCAATACCCAACTAAATCACTAGAATCCGTTTACCTCAGCAAAGCAAATGAAACCTTCGACCCAATCCGTCCCTTCCACTGGCACAATTTTCAATTTTCTTTTCAGAAACTCCACGACCACATCGGCAAGTTTTCGGTGACGTGACAAAGCGAATCTTTTGAGATTCAGAAGAAAAGGATAAACCTTGACCACTTCATCGAAAACCCAAAGGGAGGAGAGGTCTGCAAGGCGCGGGATGCCCTTACCATTAAAAGCCGCCTTCAGAGTAATTTCAAGACCGCCAAGCAAGTCCTCCCGAAACATTCGGACCACCAATTCCCTGGCCACTGGCTTCGGAGTACCAAGATCCAGGAGTACGGCGAGGAACCGAGATGAAATTTGAGCATTGTCACGGGCAAATTCTTTCCTGTCTAGGTGACCTTTACCCAGGACCATCTTCACAGCCGCAAGCGACGTCAGGTCAACCTCAAGCAAGATGCATTTTAGACGCTGGTCCGTGATCTCGCGAAAGGCAATTTGTCTCTCTGTTGCGATTAAAGATACGGGAGTATCAACACCGAAGGAATCCATCCCTTCCGACGAAATGAGGATAGTAAACTTCGACCTCGACTGTTTCTCCATTGCCAGGAATTTGCCAAATGCACCCTGCAACAACAAAAACCAAAAACAACAACCAAATGCCGTGCCCATGCTTAGAAACGGACAACATAAATATAATAAAAGCCCCGAATAATGATCTGGCATAGCTTGAATACGGAAGAAGATTATGGAGAAACAAATCTGTCCTTGGCATGAGAAGAAAGCCGCTTCCGTCCTCCCAACTAGGGATCATGATCAATGCAATTAATGGCCACTTCCACTTGGCACAACCGCAGTTAGAACAAGGATAGCCCTGCCCGACGTGTCACCCAAACGACACCATGGGAACTGAGCCCAACATGCCACTGCACCAGCTCTAGAATTTACGAATTAATGGGCAGCCGATAAACCAAGCAAGGAGCGCCGTATTCGGCCAACTTAGATAGGTTGATGTGACTGAAACAAACCAAAACCCACTTCTACCTGTCCGTCCCGTCTGCCACCTCACGTCCACCTTGGACGTCCAAACGCCTGAGTGAGGGGTGGGGGGGAGCCCACCCATCCACCCACTTAATAAGATAAATATTTAATAAATAATAATATTAATTATTAAATATTTAATAAATATTAATTATTAATAATAATATTAATTATTAATAATAATATTAATTATTAATAATAATATTAATTATTATTATTATATTTATAATAATCAATTTATCATGGCTATAATATAAATCAATATTTATCAAATAAATAAATAATTTATTTTATAATTTTATTAGGAATATTAATTATACTTTAGACAAATTATTTAACTATTAGATATTAATTAATCTAATATCTTTAATAATTTATGAGATAAATTGATTATGATGTGCCAATAATATTCAATTTATTTAATTAAATTGAATTTTATTAAATAAATTGAATATTATTGGCACATCATAATTAATTACCATTAATTTTATTTAACTAATATCAATTCTAGACCATTGATTTTGGCATCTTTTCTGAGACTGAATCTCAACCATCCATTTCGTAACATCCCTCTCATGAATTCCCATCCATTGATCTTGGAATCTTTCTAGAAGATTAATCTAAACCGTCCATTCGAATTGTTGTCTATAAAAGCAACATTTCTCCTCCATTTTTAGCTTAACAACTATTCTTCTCCAACTTTCTTGCTACCATTTGCAGGTCTTGCACAAGTATTTCAACAAATCTGAGGGCAAAGTTGCATAACAAGAAGAAGGAAAATAAAACATAAAAATGTAGACACATAAAAATGTAGACAAAATAAGCATAAGGAAAATAAAACAAGAAAACAAACTAATTTAAAATGTGAGATGGGGTTATGTACACAAAGTATTTGGCTGTCACTATATCTATTCTATTTAATTCCTATTCTATTTGATTTCTTCCTCTTCTTTAGTAGTTAAATAAATTATTATTTATTTAATTATTTTGTCATCTTTCATCTATAGTTAAATAATTACCATTAATTTTATTTGACATGGGAATTTTATTTTGTCTAATTATAATAAATTGATCTTTAGTTGAAATAATCATCTTAGTCCTCATTTTGCACCTCATCATCCTAGTCCTAATCATCACTTTCACTTTTCGACATTACACATTTCCTTAGATACACATTATCATCCCGTTGCATTGTCATCCTTTATCACACAAAAAGACAAAAACATAGGTTAGTGTCATATTTACATTATCATTATCTTCATTTGAGCAATTTCCTTTGATGGTGGAGACAAGACTTCAACGAAAGAAAAAACAAATGGAAGACTTTGGACAAGAATTTGAAAACCACACCAACATCAACACCAATCCCAATGATTGGATCTTTGATGACACATTTGGCAATTTGAATGCACAATCTTCCATGAACATGTCAAATTCTTTTCAAAATCCACTTTTTGAACAATTCATACAAAGAGACCAAAATGGACAAGTTTACATTGAAAACTTAGAGGCAGCAGCCTAAAATCCGAAATTCGCTTCACTTGTAGAAGAATTGGTCTTAAACGATCCTGAACGATACCTTGCTATGCTCTTAGACCAAGGCACAAGATTACCAAAAGGCTTTGACATTAATACCATAAGACCCGTCTCTCCTAATCATCTGACACAAAACACAACATCCCAACATGACACCAACAATACCTTGACCAATCACACTGCTGTTACTACACAAGTTGCTACTACCACCATTAATGTGACATCTAGTGGCACCATAAATCAAAAAACCTCCTCTTCAACTAACGCAACTGGAGGAACATCCACTATGACCGTGCCTACAATGTCCACATCATCTACACAAATGGTAGGAGCTACCTTTTCATAGTCCATGCCTACAACATCCACATAATCTTCACAAACGATAGGAGCCACCTTTGTGTCTACATCAGTAGGCACCACCTCCTCAAATCCTATGATGGGTTCTTCATCCATGACAATGGGGGCATCTTCATCACATCCTTATATTGGAACCTCATTTAATCCATTTGGACGAAATTCGCGACGCATTGCCATCCAAGGTCCTCAACACAACATTAACACATCATCGCAAATGAACATCCCACATGGACAAGGGCACAATACGCATATGTCACATGGACACTTTCAAGGACCACACACTACCATACCACACAGACAATTCTTTCAACAAGGACAAGGAACTCAAATGATGCAACAAATGCATACCTTTCGACATCAAAGAAGTCAGGGACCTCAAATACAGACAAACATGGCTGGGTCACATATTCCTACATACTCATCACAGATTCATACTCAACAACATATCCCCAATCACAACTGGCAATATCAGCAAAACATACCTTACTTTCAGGCAACCAATGATCCCGTTGTACACAACTTGCTAGCAAAAGTGGATGACCTTCAAAAACAGATGGAAAATATGAAAACCTCTGACAAGAAGACACAAATGCCATATGACTTATGTCCATATCCTTTTGATACAACTTTGTACATGCCACCATTTCCACATGGTTATGTGGCTCCAAACTTCAACAAATACAAAGGTAAAACAAATCCACTTGACCACATCAAAGAGTTCATAACAAGTTGTTTGGATATTGCTCATGAGCACACATATCTAATGCGACTATTTCCTAAAAGCCTCGCAGGACCGGCACTAGAATGGTTCTATACACTGCAACCTGGAATACAGTCATGGAAAGAACTTGTTGAAAAATTTGTGAAAAATTACACATACAACATTGACACAGACACCTCCATTACCAACTTATGCCAACTCACACAAGAAGATTTAGGTGAAACCTTTTTACCATTCTTTCAAAAATGGAGGGGCCTAGCGAGTCGTTGTCATATAGACATACCTGAAAAGGAAAAATTTGACATGTTCGTACAAACGTTAATGGGCCCACTAAAAAATGGCTTGCGTGTTCATTGTTGCACAAATTTTGCAGACCTAGTTGAATGAGGTGTCCAAGTTGAACAAGCCCTCATAGCTAAAGGAAGACTAAAATACGGTCCTAAAAACACAAATGAAAACCCTCCTTCTGCTAACAAAACCAAATTCTGGGTTAAGAACAAACATGTTACCAACGATGGTGTAGTTGATGCTAAGGCTGTCAACACTATGGGTCCTATGATTACTCTAAAAGGGACACAACCCCAAAACACACAAATGATGACACAAAACTATGCTGCTAATGCTATCCAGACAAATCAGAATAACCAAGGCAATCAAAACAATCAAATTCAAGGGCAACCTAGACAAACAAGACAATTCCTTAGAAATCGCACATATACCCCTTTGGGTGAACCTATTGACGAAGTACTCAAGAAATGCGTTCAAAATGGTGTCATCACACTTTAGGACCCCAAACCATATAACCTTGGATAGTTTAAACCATCTTGGTGGGATGATAATGCATTTTGTGACTATCACCAAATAAAAGGACACAAAACATCTTCTTGTAAACAATTGAAAAATCTGGTACAAGACCTTATTGAAAAACGTATCATTGAAGTTGGAAGGCCACAGTTTGCCTCTAATGCGGATCATACAATACACAAGAACCCACTGCAGGATCATGGTTCAGGAAACCCTTCTATGTCAAATGTTAATAACAATACTCGAGCCAACCATGCACGTATTGCATACAACTATTCTGAGGAACCTATTATACATCACATTAGAACAATTGAGGAACATGTCTACACGGTCACCGTTAGAAAGGTCCCTGAATGCAATGTCACCACTCACGGTGGAAAGATCACCATAGCCGGCTCTCCTCCCCCTAGATAAACAAAGGTAACAATAGTTTTCCCATCCACTTCACAGTGGCAATCCCGTCCAAAAAACCAGCAATCCCAACCTAAAGGAAACTTTAATCTTATTGACCAGCTTGGAAAAACACCCGCACAAATCTCTATTCTTGAGTTGTTATGCATCTCGCCTGCCCATAAGGCCATCCTAGACAAAACACTGCAAGAATCATCTATTCCCCAAGATATTGATGTCAACCAATTTGAAGCCATGGTAGGATATCTCATGACACCCCACCATATCACCTTTTCTGACTAAGACTATTCGTCATCCAAATCCAACCATAATGATGCCCTTCATATCAAAGTCTTTGTTCATAAACATAAGGTTAGACGAGTCTTAGTAGATGGCAGAGCAGGACTGAATATATGTTCCTTAAAATTGGTCAAGGCACTAGGCTTTTCTGATGCTTGCGTAGATGCCACAAGAAACATTGTTATGAAGGCATATGATGATGCAGAATGTTCCTCTCGGGGCATAATTACACTCCCAATTCGAATTGGGCCAGTCATTGTTGACACCACTTGTCAAGTTCTAGATTTGGACCTGCCATACAACATTTTACTCGGTCGACCTTGGATCCATGCTTTGAAAGCCATTCCCTCCACATATCACCAGTGCTTGAAGTTTCCTTTTGAAGGAACTGAGATTACTATATACGGAGACCCTGATCCATTCCAATATTGTACCAACTTATGGGGTGTCTCGGAACGTCAAGTCCCTATCAATAGGGAAGCTCTAACATCTTTACCTTCTAAATTCATTGATCCCTCAACACTCGTGAAATCTTCTGCTTCTTCATCCATTGCTTCCACTCCTACTTCTTTGACCACCATGACCACTTCCATAACACCTTCCACTTCATTTATCACCCCAAGTGTCGACCCGAGGTTCCAGATTCAGGATCAAGGATGTGGAGAGTACAAGCTAAATACGGCCTATTGCATAACTAAGATGCCCAAGTCTCCCCAAGTCTATGGCAAACCTTGTTTTAGAATACAAGCAAAAGAAAATTTCAAGGTTCCTCCAAATACAGTTTTCATAAAGTGGGGTGAAATGAGTCAAGAGGACACAGATGATATACTATCATGGATTTATAGAGAACCACAAGACTTAACTCCCTTGCCATTAACAATATATGGAAAAGGATATAGCATGATAAAAGCAAAAGGTTATGATGGAAAAAGTGGTCTTGGCAAGGATAAAAATGGAAGGCGTGAGCCACTATCAGTTTGAGAAAGACCAAAACATCTTGGGTTAGGGTTAAGTCCACGAGAATCTGGCGATCCGAGTACCAATGTGCTTCCATGTGAGTTAGTGTATGCCTCAGACTGTGTTGAGACAACTGAGGACACCTCCTATGAAATTGACTCTCACGAATGGGAATTTGGCTCTCAGTGATCCTTAAGTGACTACTGCCTCGACGAATTATTCCTTGAACCTAGTGAGCCTACATTTGAGGAACGATTCTAGAAAATGTTTAAGATTGATACAACATCAAAGGATGTCAAGTCTAGATCATGTTCTATCCCCATTCATCCCAGTCTTGACATACCAACCCAGTCATTCCAAATTGATGACAGTCATTCAGAACCACCTGAACCATCACTTGCCACTACTGATCCTAACTCTAATTCTCCTCCCTTTGTCCCTTATTTTTCTGGTGAGTATGAAACAAGCGAAGGAGAATACTGGATAGAATCTGACATAGAGCCAGATGATGACAATTTCATTTTTAATGTCTCGACATCCATTTGCATGCTCTCCTTGTCTTCTCCTCAATTTGCAAATGCTAATGATGGGATATCTTTAGTTTACCCTGACCTAATTGACTGGAACCAACAAGGCCCACCAATAATGGACACTTTTCAAAATGATGAGTCTTTAGAAAAATTTCTCGGACTACGTGAGGGCATTCCAAATGGGGATCACAAAGCTGGTTTTTCCATTGACTTGGATTGTGCTACTTATTTTGGGGAGACTGTGCCATCCTCTAGTCGCAAAATTAAAAAGACAAATAAAGTAAAAAATAATAATACGTCTCTAGGTGAAAACCGAAAGGCACCTTCTGACAACAAAATAGTAAAAATAAAGGATGTATTCGAGGGTGAAAACCTCCCTGAGGCACCTAAGGGTGGAGGATTGGACTTTCTACCTGTGGATAGAGAAAAATCAGCAATGCTTGTAGAAGACACTATATCAGTTAATATAGCTACTGTGGAAGACCCCAAAATGGTCCTCTTTGCGGCATCATTGACAGAGGTTGAACAACCAGTATTTCAAAAGTTCTTCTTAGAACACAAGGTAAACTTTGCATGGTCTTATGCCAACATGCCAGGATTAGATCCTGAGTTAGTATTGCATCACTTGCCATTATTGCCAGATGCCAAGCCAGTAAAACAAAAGCTAAGAAAAATGCACCCGCAAGTGGCATTGTTGGTTAAAGTTGAACTCAAAAAGTTGTTGGATGTGGGTTTTATCAAATCAATTGACTATGTTGAGTGGATATCCAACCTCGTACCTGTCACTAAGTATACTGGACAAATTCATGTATGCACAGACTTCCAAGACCTCAATAAGGCATGTCCTAAAGATGATTTTCCTCTACCAAACATTGACATCATTATGGACCTTACAGCTGGATATGAGATGTTGTCCCTTATGGATGGTTTCTCGGGTTATAATCAAATTCGTATTGCCCCTGAAGATCAACACAAAACTACTTTCACATGCCCTTGGGGTACATACTGTTGGGACTGTAATGCCGTTTGGTCTTAAAAATGCAGGTGCTACATATCAAAGTGCAATGACAACAATATTCCATGACATGATACACACATTAATGGAGGACTATGTAGATGACCTTTTGGCAAAGTCATTGACAAGAAAATATCACCTTTCAGTATTAGACAAAGTTTTCAGGAGATTGGAACAGTATAAGGTCCGGTTAAATCTGAAAAATTGTGTTTTTGGTGTAGCATCAGGCAAGTTATTGGGATACATAGTCTCCCGTAGAGGAATTGAAGTTGATCCTGCTAAAGTCAAAGCTATATTGGATATGCCTCCTCCTAAGGGAATCAGTGACCTAAGAACTCTACAAGGTAGACTTCAATCCATCAGACGGTTTATTGCTCAACTCGCAGATAGGTGTCAACCATTCCAGTATCTTCTACGCAAAGGGATCCCCTTTGTGTGGACAGATAAGTGTCAAGAAGCATTCAACCAGATCAAATAGTATTTATTGTCACCTCCAGTTCTCATGCCTCCTATCCAAGGAAAACCATTAATTTTGTACATCTTTGCAACTACTTCAGCACTGGGGGCATTACTAGCACAAAATGACTATGAAGAAAAAGAGAGGGCCATATATTATATCAGTCGAACACTGGTGGGGTATGAAATAAATTACACACCCATTGAACGTTCTTGTTTGGCAGTTGTATTTGCAGCCCAAAAATTAAGGCATTACATGTTAAACCATAAGACACATTTGGTAGCTAAGATCGATCCCTTGAAGTACCTCTTGAGTTGAGCAACATTGACTGGACGTTTAGCAAAATGGATTACAATCCTCAGTGAATATGATATTCAATATGTGGAACGAAAAGCCATCAAGGGATAGGTAATAGCAGACCAGCTTGCAGATGCACCAATACTAGATAACCATCCTCTTACAACAGAATTTCCAGATGAGTCTGTATGTCACGCATAATCTAAACAGATTTGGCAATTATACTTTGATGGATCTCACACTAATTATGGATCAGGAGCTGGAATATTATTCATTACCCCACAAGGAGACTCCATCCCAAGGTCATTTCGCATAGCATTTCCATGCACTAATAACATGGCAGAGTATGAAGCATTAATTACAGGACTTCGAATGGCTATCAAGTGGAAAATTAGGAATTTACAGGTCCTCGACAATTCTCAACTAGTTATAAACCAAGTCAATGATGAATATGAAACCAAAGATGAGAAGCTAATTCCTTATAAACGAATGGTTGATAGTTTCTTAACATATTTTCACAGATTATCCTTTGAATTGATTCCAAGAACACAGAATAAGGCTGCTGATGCTATGGCAACTATTGCATCTTTGCTTGATATTCCCAGCAATGTCCTACAGTTTGAGTTTTTGGTTGAGCAGTTATTGGTTCCAGCTTATGATGTCCCCAAATTAGAAATGGTTTGTGAGCTTGTTGGTTCCAGTTCCCCCTGGTACAAGGACATTTTTGACTACCTTCATTCATAGATCCTTCCCCAAAACTTTTCTAATAACCAAAGGAAGTCCTTTATCCGCAAAGCTGCACGTTATACCATCATTAGCGACACCCTTTATCGCCGTAGCTTTGACAATACCCTTCTCCGTTGTCTCAACACTAATGAAGCAAAAGTGACCTTACAGGAAGTACATGAAGGTATATGTGGGTCCCATTCGAGTGGCCCAACCTTAGCTAAAAAGATTATGAGACTTGGTTACTATTGGCTGACACTAGAAAAGGATGCACTAGAATTTGTAAGAACTTGTCGCCAATGTCAGATTCATAGTGATTTGATTCACGCTCCAGCACAAGAGTTGAGGCTGATCACTTCTCCTTGGCCTTTTGCACAATGGGGACTTGATCTCGTGGGCAAGATTCACCCTACATCCTCCAATGGACACAAATTTATTATCACTGCCACTTAGTATTTTACTAAGTGGATTGAGGCCATTCCACTCACTTACATTACTGGCAAACAAATCTCCAAATTCATCCTCAATTATATCATTTGTCGGTATGGCATTCCACAATCCATCATCATAGATAATGGTCGTCCCTTCAAAAACCATGAAGTCCGTGAATTATGTCAACGTTTCCATATTAGCCACCACTTTTCCACGCCATATTATCAACAAGGAAATGGTCAAGCTGAGGCATCTAATAAAACCATTATCAAACTTCTTAAAAAGACTGTCAATGACGCTGGTTGTGACTGGCACATCCAACTCAACCCTGCTTTGTGGGCATACTGCACGAGCATTCATACTCCCACTGGTGCCACTCCTTTTTCCCTTGTCTTTGGAGCGGAAGCCATCTTTCCCATAGAGGTCAAAATTCCATCTTTGCAAGTCTCCATGAAAGGCCTCATCACTGATGAAGAATACAGACAATCAAGACTACATGAGTTAGAAATGCTAGATGAACGCAGACACAATGCATTGAATCATTTACGAGCATACCAAAATCGTCTTTGCAGAAGCTATAACAAAAGGGTGATGACTCGATAGTTTGACATTGGTGACTTAGTTCTCATGCAAAATCCCAAGAATCAGTCAGATAGGGAGAAGCCAGGAAAATTTGAGCCCAATTTGCTGGGCCCTTACATCATCATAGCATCATTTGGTTCTGGAGCATATTAGTTAGCTACTCCTGAAGGTGAATAGTTGACAGAGCCAATCAACAGTCTACATTTGCGCAAATTCTATGCATAGCATCATAAAGCCTGTTTGAAAACCAGTAAAAATACAAAAAAATTGAAAAAAAAATTGTCACCTTGATGAAAACGTGGCAAACAGGCATCTTGGTGACACAAAAAAAAAGAAAAAAGAAGAAGAGAATAAAATGACAAAAATAAAGAGAAATAATTCGTCCAATAGTGAAAACCTGGTAAACAGGTACTTTGGATAAGTACCATGGTGAAAACCTGGCAAGCAGGCGCCATGTGTAGTCAGTCATTGCTGTGCCATCTACTGTCACTCTATCTACCTTTGTCCCTAATGAACATACTCTTTTTTGACATTCGCCATAACACTTTGTCCTAATATCATGATATTTCTATCCATGGCTAACAATAGTTGAAATCAAGTCTTGCATATTGTCCATTGTCCATGCTAGTCATGCCTTTTCTTTACATTTCATTTTTCCTTGGCTCATACTCAACTTGACTAGGGGAAAAATTTTATCATGAGACTGCAGTGGGTACCGCACGTGATCCTAAAAATCAGAAAATGTCCTGAAAAAAGACCTAAAAAAGCAGAAAATGTCTTAAAAAATGACCTAAAAATTAGAAAATGTCCTGAAAAAGACCTAAAAATCAGAAAATGTCCTGAAAAAGCCCTAAAAATCAGAAAATGTCATGAAAAAAGATCTAAAAATCCAAAAATGTCCTGAAAAAGACCTAAAAATTAGAAAATGTCCTAAAAAAAGACCTAAAAATAAGAAAATGTCTTGAAAAAAGACCTAAAAATCAGAAAATGTCCTAAAAAAGACCTAAAAATTAGAAAATGTCCTTAAAAAAAGACCTAAAAATTAGAAAATGTCCTAAAAACAGACCTAAAAATTAGAAAATGTCCTGAAAAAAGACCTAAATATCAAAAAAATGTCCTAAAAAAAAGACCTAAAAATTGAAAAATGTCCTGAAGAAAACACAAACTTCCAAAATGGAATCATGTCAGTCAACACAGTCATGTCAATTCAACTCTTGATTAGTCTTTGTCGAACTACGTTGTCTCTGCACATTTGCTACGTAGGCAAGGCTCATCTTCGAGCCCCCGAGACATTAGGTCAGTCCTATTAGGCTTGTGAAAATAAATCATGACTCAATCTCTCATCAACAAGACAAAGTCTTTGGTTGTGTCGAACTACGAGGTCTCTGAGTGCATGACGTAGGCAAGGCCATTTGTCGATGAGCCCCCGAGGCCGCACTAGGTCAGTCCATTAGGGTTCATTGCACAATTTTTGCACACACATGAAATAGTCTTTAAACTTGAATGAACAATCTACCCAAGTGAACTTCGACAATCTGTCAATGGAACATGACAATCATCTTGGCATATCAAAATCAGTCAAACTTAGTCAAGCTAGTCAAATTTTGCTTACTCTTCAAATGTGTCCTTCTAAAGGGTAGCTCGTCATTTAATCATGCCCTAGTATGTGTCCTTCCTAGGCATCGTCATTGTCATTCGACATTTTGAGCAATCCTCTTGACATTTAAGAACTCTTGACATAAATGTTCTTTCAGATGTGTCCTTCTGAAGAACAACCCCTATCATTTATGCCTTAGGATGTGTCCTTCCTAGGCATTGTCACTGTCACCTGAAATTTTGAGGGATCCTCTCGACTTTTGGGGGTTTCTCCTCTTGACATCAACATTATTCAGGATGTGTCCTTCCTGAATTTGGCAATCTTCGACACTCGTCATCTTGGCATCGTCAAAACCTTGACACCCTGGCATCTTGACATCAAACTAGACATTTTGACATTAAAACACTTGGAAAACACTTGACACTTATCTGTTGATTTTTCATCATGTTACTAGTTTTTCAGCAAGATCTCGACAATAAGATTTAGAGAAGCAGCGACGTATTTAACTATCCCATGTCTAATTTTCATCTCTCTATTTAATTAAATTGATAAATTTAATTAAATGCTTCTTTTGTCATTTTCTTTAAATATATAATTTGGATAAATTATTTATTTGCCACTTATCCATTTCCTCTATTTTCAAATAAATAATTTGAATAAATAATTTATTTTCCACTTGTCCATTTCCTTCATTTTCGAATAAATAATTTAAAATAAATTATTTATGCACCACTTGGTCAAAGATGCCCTGTCATAATCCCCTATCATAACATTCATTTCTTGTCATAGCCTGCATGTCTCTGCATGTCCTTGCATGCCTGTCCTAGCCTGCATGTCTTTGCATGTCTTCTGTCATGATTCCTCCAAGAATAGCATATTCTTGGTGCATCAATTCCCATCCATTGATCTTGGTATCTTTCTAAAAGATTAATCTCAACCGTCCATTCGAATGGTTGTCTATAAAAGCAAGCTTCCTTCTCCATTTTTAGCTTAACAGCTATTAATCTTCAACTTTCTTGCTACCATTTGCAGGTCTTGCACAAGTATTTCAACAAATCTGAGGGAAAAGTTGCATAACAAGAAGGAGAGCAAGAGAAGGAATCAACTACAACATGGGGAGTATTTTATTTTATTTGCTTTCATTTTGAAATCTCCATTTGTTTGTATTCTCTTGTTTGGATGTGGTTTAATAGTTTAGGAGTGTTGGCTGTCACTTTACCTATTCTATTTGATCTTCTAACCCCATCTCACATTTGGTGAATCTGACGTGAATCTTATAATTTTGTAGAGAAATTGGTTTGTTTTCTTTTTTCTTTTTATTGTTTTGCAGATTACAACAAAAAATGCATGTGAAATCCCGTCATCTTCATTTGAGCACAAAAAGATGGACGCATCAAATATTTTAAAATATTTTTCTGGGTTTTGTAGGTCTCATTTTCAGCTTTCTGAAACATTAAACGGTTTGAAATTTTGTTAAAATCTGAAAAAGTTATGGCCATTTTACTAATCACTGCTTTTTAAGATTTAGTTATTAAAATCCGAATTTTCTTTTGTTCATAATAATTTTGTTGTGTAGAATTTTGTAAAATATTTTTTGGGTTTTGAAGCTCTATGTCTTAGTTTTCCATAGATATCTACAATTTAAAGTTTTGTTTAGTTGTGAGAAAGTTATCACTATTTTTAGTTTGCTATTTTCATTCAAGTTTTTTTTGGTTTACTAATCTTTTGTTTGTAGCGTGTGGCTTTGGAATGGGGCTCCCAAAACTGCTTCTTTTGGAGCAAAAAAAAAAATTGAGCTCTTAGTTTTTAGTTTTCTTTAATTCTTTTTTTCTTAGTTTAGTCTTTTTATTTTCTAGTTTAATTATTTACTAACTTTTAGTTTGGTTTTTTAATCTTTTGTTCTAACTTAGTTTTTTTTGAGCTTTCTCGTTGGTCCAAGACATTTATGAAACTACTAATTTGTGGTTTTGCAGCTCCGTTAGTCGAAGACTCATTTCTCAAACAAGGTGTTTGCGATTTCTAGTTTAGGAACACTTCCATTGGTGCATTAAAATGAACATGTGCTTGATTTTGTCTGACTGTGCTTGAAGGTGGTAGGTGATTATGCTCTCACCTTGTGAAAACTAGGTGATCAAAAAACCAGACCCACCTTATTTTTTGTCACCTTCACGACTTAATAATCGAAGTATCCTCTCCCCTTGCACTTTCGAGTGATCCTGGGTGTAAGAGAAATGGTTATTATTTCTAGAAATGGGCCTACCTTAAGGGAAAAAGTACTCACCTTAAGGGACGACTCGACCGGTAACAGGCTAAAGCCAAGCCACTTCCATCCGGGATATAAAATTGGTGCTTGAGGAAAGTTCAAGTACCACAAGTGCGGATTGTCACACGGATGGAGTAGTACTCCCATAAACCCTGTTGATCGTAACCTCTTCAGGCTGGAGTGCCACCTAATTGGTGATTAATCTCTTGCCCCATGTGTGGCCACTCGAATGGATGCCCTAACTAGACACCTTTTTGTTTTAGAGGCCAACCATTTTCAGCCGTTGCTTGGTATAGTGCAGGGTACAGTATCATGCCCGAAGATACTCACTACTGACTCCCTTGAGTAGAGATAGCAGTTCTTGGGAAGTGATGACCCAAGAATCCGAAGTTGGTGTGCCCGAATGACGTTAATGAGCCATGGAGGGGAGCCAGTGCCACCAAACTTCTAAGCTATCCGTTCTCGAGAAGGAGAGGTGTTCAGCACCAATCCGGGGTATATCGGTGGGCTATACCAAGTATACAAACCCTTGGTCTATTAGGATTGTGCTTGTCTCATGTGTGTTTGCGTACACCAAAACATCGTGCTTGTCATGTTTTCTAGATTTTCAAATATACACAATATTCACAAATCTGGACACAAAACCTCAACCAACTCAGAATTTTCAATAAAACATCAAAACAACAGTCTCAGCCTAGAAGTCTTATGTCAAAACCAAATCATGAAATTGCTCAAATCTCTCATTCCTTGTACACTTTAGCTTGCATCTTACCATAGGGTCATCTTTGCAAATATTTAGCTTCATCCTTAGGCTTCACCATTTGCATTTTCAATCATAAACTAAAACTTAGGTCCTCATCTCATTTTGCATATTTTGGATTAGGACAACCTTACCTCACTTTGCAAAATCTTGACTTTCGAAATTGGGTTATCATTGGACTTAGACATCATTATCTCCTTTAGTCATTATCTTTTTGTGAGATTCTTCCAACTCAAAAGTCTAGTTAGGAAGACTCATTTGTCATTTGTCCTTGTCATTTAGTCCTTCAAACAAGTCCTTTGATATTCCAAAATTGAGACATAGATCAAGCATAGGGTGGTTAGGAAACATTTTTTCCAAATCATTTTAGACCTTTGCATTTGCATACCTTAGACATTCAAATCATTTTAGTCCTCACCTTGCATATCTTTAAAATCCAAAATATTGTCATCATAGTCCTCATTTGGCATCTAGACTTTGCATTGGTCATTTCCTTAACCAACGTTTTCACATTAGTCCTCACTGTCACCTTGACATTTGACATCCTTTCTTAACAATTTATCACCTTGCATTGGTCATTTTCTTTAGGAAAACATCATTATCACCTTGCATTGACATCCTCCAAAAATACAAAAAAAAATAAAAAAAATAGTGTCATAACTTGTCATCCTAGTCTTCATTGTCCTTTGGCATTAGTCATTTTCTCTAGAAAAAATTGTCATATTGCATCCCTTATTGTCAAAAAAATAAAATAAAAATAGGCTTGTATTGTCATCCTTTATTCAAAAAAAAAAAAATCCAAAAAATTTATTTCATCCTAGTTGTTATTTTGAACCTAGGCTTTTTCATTAGTTGCCTTTTTAGTTGAGATAATCATCTTAGTCCTCATTTTGTACCTCATCATCCTAGTCCTAATCATCACTTTCACTTTTCGACATTACACATTTCCTTAGATACACATTATCATCCCCTTGCATTGTCATCCTTTATCACACAAAAAGACAAAAACATAGGTTAGTGTCATATTTGCATTATCATTATCTTCATTTGAGCAATTTCCTTTGATGGTGGAGACAAGACTTCAACGAAAGAAAAAACAAATGGAAGACTTTGGACAAGACTTTGACAACCACACCAACATCAACACCAATCCCAATGACTGGATCTTTGATGACCCATTTGGCAATTTGAATGCACAATCTTCCATGAACATGTCAAATTCTTTTCAAAATCCACTTTTTGAACAATTCATACAAAGAGACCAAAATGAACAAGTTTACATTGAAAACTTAGAGGCAGCAGCCCAAAATCCGGAATTCACTTCACTTGTAGAAGAATTGGTCTTAAACGATCCTCAATGATACCTCGCTATGCTCTTAGACCAAGGCACAAGATTACGAAAAGGCTTTGACATTAATACCATACGACCTGTCTCTCCTAATCATATGACACAAAACACAACATCCCAACATGACACGAACAATACCTTGACCAATCACATTGCTGTTACTACAAAAGTTGCTACTACCACCATTAATATGACATCTAGTGGCACCATAAATCAAAACACTTCCTCTTCAACTAACGCAACTGGAGTAACATCCACTATGACCATGCCTACAATGTCCACATCATCTAGACAAATGGTAGGAGCTACCTTTTCATAGTCCATGCCTACAACATCCACATCATCTTCACAAACGATAGGAGCCACCTTTGTGTCTACATCAGTAGGCACCACCTACTCAAATCCTATGATGGGTTCTTCATCCATGACAATGGGGGCATCTTCATCACATCCTTATAGTGGAACCTCATTTAATCCATTTGGATGAAATTCACAACGCATTGCCATCCAAGGTTCTCAACACAAGATTAACACATCATCGCAAATGAACATCCCACATGGACAAGGGCACAATACGCATATGTCACATGGACACTTTCAAGGACCACACACTACCATACCACACAGACAATTCTTTCAACAAGGACAAGGAACTCAAATGACGCAATAAATGCATACCTTTGGACATCAAAGAAGTCAGGGACCTCAAATACAGACAAACATGGTTGGGTCACATATTCCTACATACTCGTCCCAGATTCATACTCAACAACATATCCCTAATCACAACTGGCAATATCAGCAAAACATACCTTACTTTCAGGCAACCAATGATCCCGTTGTACACACCTTGCTAGGAAAAGTGGATGACCTTATCAAGATGCCAAGTGCCAAGTGTTTTCCAAGTGTTTTAATTTCAAGATGTCTGGTTTGATGTCGAGATGCCAGGGTGTCAAGGTTTTGACGATGCCAAGATGATGAGTGTCGAAGATTGCCAAATTCAGGAAGGACACATCCTGAATAATGTTGATGTCAAGAGGAGAAACCCCCAAAAGTTGAGAGGATCCCTCAAAATTCCAGGTGACAGTGACAATGCCTAGGAAGGACACATCCTAAGGCATAAATGATAGGGGTTGTTCTTCAGAAGGACACATCTGAAAGAACATTTAAGTCAAGAGGAGTTCTTAAATGTCAAGAGGATTGCTCAAAATGTCGAATGACGATGATGATGCCTAGGAAGGACACATCCTAGGGCATGATTAAATGACGAGCTACCCTTCAGAAGGACACATTTGAAGAGTAAGCAAAATTTGACTAGCTTGACTAAGTTTGACTGATTTTGATATGCCAAGATGATTGTCATGTTCCATTGACAAATTGTCGAAGTTCACTTGGGTAGATTGTTCATTCAAGTTTAAAGACTGTTTCATGTGTGTGCAAAAATTGTGCAATGAGATAATCATATATCTATAGTTAGACATGGGAATTTTATTTGAGATAAAGTGACATGGGAATTATTTATATGATCAAATAAAATTCCCATGTCTAACTATTTATTTATTTAGATAAATTAATATGAGATAAATTAATATTAAAGTTGCTTTAATTATGTTAATTAATTTATTTTAAATTAATACCAAATTAATTTTAATAAATAATTAATTAAGCTACAATATTAAATCAAATAATTAATATATTTATGAATATTTATCAAATTATTTAATTATTTGATAATAATTAAATATTATAATTGATTAAATTGATTTATATTATTAATATTAATTATTAATATTAAGATACTTTATTAAATATAATTAATATAATTAATATAAATTATTAAATATTAATATAATTAATATAAATCAATATAATTAATATTATAATAAATATAATAATAATTAATATTATTATTATTAATAACTTATTTATATAATAATAATTAGTATTAACTCAATTTATTAATCTCTTTAATTATTAATTATTATTATATAAATTTATTATTATAAATTAACTCAATAATAATATATATGTTAATGTAATAATAATAAATATGTTAATTTATATAATAATTATTAATAATAATATTATTATTAAATTAACATATTTATCTTCATATTAAATTAACTCAATTTATCTTATAATTTATATAATTAATATAAATCAATATTTAATTAATAATAATATTAATTAACTTAAATTATTTAACTAAGATAAATTATTTTTTATCAAATTATTAATAATAAATTATAATAAGATAATAATAATAATTAATATTGATTTATATTAATTATTATTATTATATTTATAATAATTAATTATTAAATTATTATTATATTTATAATAATTAATTATTATATTATTATTATATTATTAATTATTATTTTTTCATAGACAAATTATTATATTTATTATAAGTTAATTATTATTTATTCATAGACAAATTAAAATAATTTGATAAAATTATAAAATAAATTATTAAATAATATTATTATTATTTAATAATAATAAAATTAAGAAATATCAAAGAATTATTTAATAATAAAGTGATTAACCCGTTAGGACATTTTTATGTGTCTACATTTTGCCCCTCTTTGTCATAATGCAGCCTATCACATTGTGACAAAGAAAAATAAGTTAAAGTCATGCCCCGATGCCAAATAAGATGAGGAAGAATGGCGAGGGTTATGGTATGCCCCCTCGAGAGGACAGACGGGTTCCAAGAACACGGGTGTGCTCTCGAAATTGATGAGAAGACTAGAGGATGAAAGACAGAAGAAATGTTAGCTTGGAAGGTGATGGATATTAGCGTGGAAGAGAAGGGAGGATGAAGATGGAAAGCTAGATGAAAAAAAAAGATAGGGGAACCAACTTTCATACTTACATTTTTATATTTATCATCATTGGGAAAATTATTGTAATGGCCAACAAACACCATGATATGACATAGACCAAGGTGTGCAAGGTTGTACCATCACATGAGATAAGCAGTCGCAGACAAGGATGATCATGACTCATACAAAAAGGCACATTTGCCCTAGTCTTTTTGGCATAACCAACCGCAAACAGAAAAAGACAAGAAGGAAAAATCATGAAACGTTGTTGCTTCTCTAAATCCTATTTCTAGGACATCCTCGAGAAACTAGCAACATGATTACCAAAAAGGACAAAATAAAGCCAAAACCATCATCATGATACATCGCTTCTTTTCTAAATCCCAGAGTCAGGACATCACTGAGAAACTAGTAACATGAGTGTCAAAAGACAAAACAAACCTCATGATACGTCGCTGCTTCTCTAAATCCTGTTGTCGAGATCTCACTGAAAAACTAGTAACATGATGAAAAATCAATAGACAAGTGCCAAGTGTTTTAGAGATGTCAAGATCTCTGGTTTGATGTCGAGATGCCAGGGTGTCAAGGTTTTAACGATGCCAAGATAACAAGTGTCGAAGATTGCCAAATTCAGGAAGGACACATCCTGAATAATGATGGCTTCGACATTGAATTATTATTTATTTAGGCATCATTATCTCAAACTAAATTTATTGAATCAACACGTTAATGATTGAATTATTTTTTATTTAGCCATCATTAACTAGATCAATTAATATTTAGGCATATGTACATAAACTAATTTAAAATGTGAGATGGGGTTATGTACACATAAAGTATTTCTATTAATGAAAACAAACCAAGAAAACAGTGAAAACAAACCAAGAAAACAAACCAATTGCTCTCCTTCTTGTTATGCAACTTTGCCCTCAGATTTGTTGAAATACTTGTGCAAGACCTGCAAATGGTAGCAAGAAAGTTGGAGAAGAATAGCTATTAAGCTGAAAATGGAGAAGAAAGGTTGCTTTTATAGACAATAATTCGAATGGACGGTTGAGATTAATCTTCTAGAAAGATTCCAAGATCAATGGATGGAAATTCGTGAGAGGGATGTTACAAAATGGATGGTTGAGATTCAGTCTCATAAAAGATGCCAAAATCAATGGTCCAGAATTGATGCACCAAAAATATGCCATGCATGGAAAATCTATGACGCTGACGGCTATGACACTTGACAGCTATGATAGACATGCAAGACATGCAGGCTATGACAGAAATGAATGTTATGACAGGGAATTATGACAGGGCATCTTTGACCAAGTGGTGCATAAATAATTTATTTTAAATTATTTAGAAGAATTAATAAATTTTGTTAATTCTATTCCTTATTTGAGTTGTTAGGATTAAATAAATTTAGAAGTGTTGAATTATTATAATGATGGTTTCGACATTGAATTATTATTTATTTAGGCATCTAAATAATCTAAATTTATTAAGATGATTCTATTGGTGCTTCCAATTCAATGCCGAATGACGTTAATGAGCCATGGAGGGGAGCCAGTGCCACCAAACTTTTAAGCTATCCGCTCTCATCTCTCATCTTAATAACGTCTTGCATGTCTATCATAGCTATCAGGTGTCATAGCCGTCAGCGTCATAGATTTTCCATGCATGGCATATTATAGTTGATTATTTTGTACACAATATGTCTTGCCTCAAATCTCTCATTCCTTGTTATTTAGTGTCAAATATGCCATGCATGGAAAATCTATGACGTTGACGGCTATGACACCTGACGACTATGATAGACATGCAAGACGTTATTGAGATGAGAGATGAGAGCGGATAGCTTAGAAGTTTGGTGGCACTGGCTCCCCTCCACGGCTCATTAACGTCATTCGGGCACACCAACTTCAGATTCTTGGGTCATCACTTCCCAAGAACTACTATCTCTACTCAAGGGAGTCAGTAGTGAGTATCTTCGGGCATGATACTGTACCCTGCACTATACCAAGCAACGGTTGAAAATGGTTAGCCTCTAAAATAAAAGGTGTCTAGTTAGGGCATCCATTCGAGTGGCCACACATGGGGCGAGAGATTAATCACCAATTAGGTGGCACTCCAGCCTGAAGAGGTTACACTCAATAGGGTTTATGGGAGTACTACTCCATTCGTGTGACACATCCGCACTCGTGGTACTTGAACTTTCCTCAAGCACCCATTTTATATTCTAGCTGGAAGTGGCTTGGCTTTAGCCTGTTATCGGTCGAGTCATCCCTTAAGGTGATAACTTTTTCCCTTAAGGCAGACTCATTTCTAGAAATAATAACCGTTTCTCTTACACCCAGGATAGCTCAAAAGAGCAAGGGGAGAGGATACTTCGATTATTAAGTCGTGAGGGTGACAAAAAATAAGGTGGGTCTGGTTTTCTGATCACCTAGTTTTCATAAAGTGAGAGCATAATCACCTACCACCTTCAAGCACAGTCAGACAAAATCAAGCACATGTTCATTTTAATGCACCAAAAGAAGTGTTCCTAAACTAAAAATCGCAAACACATTGTTTCAGAAATGAGTCTTCGACTAATGGAGTTGCAAAACCACAAATTAGTAGTTTCAATATATGCCTTGGACCAACGAGAAAGCTGCAAAAAAAATAAGTTAGAACAAAAGATTAAAAACCAAACTAAAAGTTAGTAAATAATTAAACTAGAAAATAAAAAGACTAAACTAAGAAAAAAGAATTAAAGAGAACTAAAAACTAAGAACTCAATTTTTTTGTTGCTCCAAAAGAAGCATTTTTGGGAGCCCCATTCCAAAGCCACACGCTACAAACAAAAGATTAGTAAACAGAAAAAAAAAAAAAACTTGAATGAAAACAGCAAATTAAAAATAGTGATAACTTTCTCACAACTAAACAAAACTTTAAATTGTAGATATCTATGGAAAGCTAAGACATAGAGCTTCAAAACCCAAAAAACATTTTGCAAAATTCTACAAAACAAAAATATTATAAACAAAAGAAAAATCGGATTTTAATAACTAAATCTTAAAAAGCTACGATCAGTAAAATAGCCATAACTTTCTCAAATATTAACAAAATTTCAAACCGTTTAATGTTTTGGAAAGCTGAAAATGAGGTCCACAAAACCCAAAAAATATTTTAAAATATTCAATGAGTCCATTCTTTTGTGTTCAAATGAAGATGACGGGATTTCGTATGCATTCTTGGCTGTAATCTACAAAATAATGAAAACAAACCAAGAAAACAAACCAATTTCTCTACAAGAAAACAAATGTCGGGTTCACCAAATGTGAGATTTCAAAGTGAAAGAAAATAAAATAAAGTACTCCCCATATTGTAGTTGATTCCTTCTCTTGCTCTCCTTCTTCTTGTTATGCAACTTTGCCCTCAGATTTGTTGAAATACTTGTGCAAGACCTGCAAATGGTAGCAAGAAAGTTGGAGAAGAATAGCTGTTAAGCTGAAAATGGAGAAGAAAGGTTGCTTTTATAGACAACAATTCAAATGGACGGTTGAGATTAATCTTCTAGAAAGATTCCAAGATCAATGGATGGGAATTCATGAGAGGGATGTTACGAAATGGATGGTTGAGATTCAGTCTCAGAAAAGATGCCAAAATCAATGGTCCAGAATTGATGCACCAAAAATATGCCATGCATGGAAAATCTATGACGCTGACGGCTATGACACCTGACGGCTATGATAGACATGCAAGACATATTGTAGTTGATTATTTAGATGAGCCAACACTTAATAAATTTATCGGGCTCATTAATGATGGCTTCGACATTGAATTGGAAGCACCAGTAGAATCATTTGAACTTGACATGTCAAAAGATCAGACTAAAGATATCAGTCAGAAATATGGCCAACATGACAATGAAGCGAAGACACTTTATCAGCTAGGGTCATCTATCTTTGTCAGAGCAGGCTTTCTTGTAGACGAAAATATTCCAAGTGACAGTGTCCACATACATCATGATGGGTTAACATCTTGCTTTCAAAACAATAAATACCCCATCGCAAACAGAATATGTCAGAGCATGCATTATCAAGGAAAAGGACTAGGCATACACGAGCAAGGAATTCACGAACCAATACAGCTTCAAGAAAATTACAAACATCAAGGTCTTGGCTATTCTTTAGTTAGCAAATCAAATGATGTCAGTGGAACCTCCTCAATACTGGAGGCAACCTTGTCAGATACAAACTTCAAAATGGAGTCCATGAGTGATCCTTGTCATAAGATTGCTACCAACACCCCGCCCACCCACACCATAGACCATAATTCTCGACATATTAAACCTTCCTTTTGGAACCAACAAAAAGAAAAGTCTTACAAAGTCAAAAATCAAATGTCAAAGGCCATCAAATTAGACAAAAAGACAAGTGGACAAATGAAATTAAAATGGATCCCAAAGAAAAGTGGATCAAGCAAAGAAAATATGTCAAAAGAAAAAGTTAATCAAAATGTGGATCCACAAGACAAGAGGACTCTCATATATAACACATGTCCACCTCCTTCAAAATGGTCATCAAGCAAGGCATCTAAAGGTGTTGGTTCCAAATTCCATCCCTCCAAAATCCATCATCCATCATACCAAGTTTGGAAAATAAAAAGTGATTCATCCAAACATCCAAAAAATCCATCCATGTCTACTATCATCCGCCATAATCCTACATCTTGCCTAAAGTCCAAAAATCCCATGTCACAAATCCATCGCATCTTGGCATCAACTCTTTATCATAAGGACTCTCATGACACTCTATCGCGATGTGCGTATTCTGTTAAGGCCAATTCTAGTATTGGAAAGGACCATGATGACATCAATCGGTTGTATGTAAGTGATAGGATCCTGACAAGGCAGCTACTTCAGAAAGGATATTATTGGCACATCATGGCATCAGTCTCTACATCGACACCGTCAGTGGATTCAGAGCAGTCAGTGGTCATCTAAAGCATCTAGGCTATCCAAAAACACAAAAAAAAATATAAAAAAAATAAAATTGAAAAATTAAAAAATCATCACCTTGATGAAAACCTGGCAAACAGGCATCTTGATGATACCAAAAAAATAAAAAATAAAAAGTCAAGAAAATAGTAAAAAGAAAAATTTCATCCAATGGTGAAAACCTAGCAAACAGGCACCCTGGATAAGTACCATGATGAAAACCTGGCAAACAGGCGTCATGTGTAAAATAAATCATCTATGTGAACTTTTACACTTGGGGGCAAGTCGTCTCATCTCCTATGCCTTCCTCTTAACATTGGCATCCATCCATTTCATCCATATCATTTCCCTCCATTTTCCCACCTACCTTAGTCTTGGCATAAAATTGGCACACATAAATCATGCTTTGGGGAAAACTCTTGACATGTCAATCCTTTTGTCACAAACTATTTTGTCATTTCCATCATTATCCCTATACGACAGTCCTAGAAAATCATATGACAATTCCCTGAGTCTCATGTCTCTTGTCCTTTATCAAGGCCACCTATCAATCTTTCATGTCTATCACCTATCTTGGTTTTCCCTTGTCAAATGGTCTAAGGATACTCCATCACTCTATCGTCCCAACCAAGTCATTCCAAATGCAACGAGTTTCATCCATACGAGCACATTATCCAAAATATTACTTGAATTTGTTCCTGGCCCACTGCAGACCTCAATACTTTCGTCACATTATCGTCGTCCTTACGTTGTTTTGGGATGTGTCCTTCCCACGTCAAACAACATTGTCATCACATGTCAATTGGTATTCAGCTTGACTAGGGGCACAATCATGTTTGTCCTTGGATTCTCATGTGTAGGCATCAGTCACATGCATTTGTCGTTATCCTCTTAAATCATTCAAAAATTCCTAAAAATCAGAAAATGTCCTTAAAAAAGACCTAAAAATAAAAAAATGTCCTAAAAAAGACCTAAAAAAACTAGAAAATGTCTTGAAAAAAGACCTAAAAATTAGAAAATGTCCTAAAAAAAGACCTAAAAATTAGAAAATGTCCTAAAAAAGACCTAAAAATCAGAAAATGTCATGAAAAAAGACCTAAAAATTGAAAAATGTCCTGAAGAAAACACAAAGTTCTTCCAAAACAGAATCATGTCAATCAACACAGTCACGTCAATTCAAGTCTTGAATAGTCTTTGTCATTGTCGAACTACGTTGTCTCTGCACATTTGCTACGTAGGCAAGACTCATCTTTGAGCCCCCGAGACATTAGGTCAGTCCCATTAGATTTTTCAAAATAAATCATGACTCAATCTTTCATCAACAAGAGAAAGTCTTTGGTCGTGTCAAACTACGAGGTCTCTCAGTGCATGACGTAGGCAAGGCCATCTGTCGATGGGCCCCCGAGGCCACACTAGGTCAGTCCATTAGGGTTCATTGCACAAATTTTGCACACACATGAAACAGTCTTTAAACTTGAATGAACAATCTACCCAAGTGAACTTTGACAATCTGTCAACACAATATTAATAAATAATTTAGAAATGATTTATAAATGTAAGATGGGGTTAGAAATCAAATAGAATAGATAAAGTGACAGCCAACACCTCTAAACTATTAATCCACATCCAAACAAGAGAAAACAAAATAAGCATAAGGAAAATAAAACATTAAATTAAAATACTCCCCATGTTTGAACTTGAATCACTTCTCTTGCTCTCCTATTTCTCCTTTTGCAAATATGCCTTCAGATTTGTAGTGTGATTTGTGCAAATACCTGCAAATGATAAGTAGAAAGTTGGAGAATAATAGCTGTTAAGCTGAAAATGGAGAAGGGAACTTTCTTTTATAGACAACCATTCGAATGGACGGTTGAGATTAATCTTCTAGAAAGATACCAAGATCAATAGATGGGAATTGATGCACCAAGAATATGCTATTCTTGGAGGAATCATGACAGGAAGACATGCAAAGACATGCAGGCTAGGACAGGCATGCAAGGACATGCAGGGACATGCAGGCTATGACAAGAAATGAATGTTATGATAGGGGATTATGACAGGGCATCTTTGACCAAATGGTGCATAAATAATTTATTTTAAATTATTTATTCAAAAATGGAGGAAATGGACAAGTGGAAAATAAATAATTTATTCAAATTATTTATTTGAAAATAAAGGAAATAGACAAGTGGCAAATAAATAATTTATCCAAATAATTTATTTAAAGAAAATGACAAAAGAAGCATTTAATTAAATTTATCAATTTAATTAAATAGAGAGATGCAAATTAGACATGGGATAGTTAAATACTATGGAAGAATTAAAGGACCATGAATAGATAAATAATTAATAGTAATTACTTAACTATAGATGAAAGGTGACAAAATAATTAAATAAATAATAATAATTTATTTAACTATTGAAGAATAGGGAGAAATTAGTGACGCAATTAGTTCATTTAATTGATCAGGATATAATAAAGATTAGAAAGTGAATTAATTAAATAATTATCAAAAATTATTTAATTAATAGAGGAATATAATCAAACATAATTGAATAACTAAAATTATTCAATTATCAAAGAATGAAGATGAAGAAAAATGATGCTCAGAGACATAGGACATTTTTATGTGTCTACATTTTGCCCCTCTTTGTCATAATGCAGCCTGTCGCATTGTGACAAAGAAAAATAAGTCAAAGTTATGTCCCAGTGCAAAATAAGATGAGGAAGAATGACGAGGAGGGTTATGATATGCACCCTCGAGAGGACAGACGGGTTCCAAGAACATAGATGTGCTCTTGAAATGGATGATAAGACTAGAGGATGAAGGATAAAAGAAATGTTAGCTTGGAAGGGGATGGATATTAGCGTGGAGGAGAAAGGAGGATGAAGATGGAAAGCTAGATGAGAAATGATAAGGGAACCAACTTTCTTGACTACATTTTTATATTTATCATCATTGGGCAGATTATTGTAATGGCCAACAAACACCATGATATGACATAGACCAAGGTGTGCAAGGTTGTACCATCACGTGAGAGAAGCAGTCGTAGACAAGGATGATCATGACTCATACAAAAAGGCACGTTTGCCCCAGTCTTTTTGCCATAACCAACCACAAGCAAAAAAAGACAAGAAAGACAAATCATGAAATGTCGTTGCTTTTCTAAATCCTATTTCTAGGACATCCTCGAGAAACTAGCAACATGATTACCAAAAATGACAAAATAAAGCCAAAACCATCATCATGATACATCGCTACTTTTCTAAATCCCGGAGTCAGGACATCACTGAGAAACTAGTAACATGAGTGTCAAAAGACAAAACAAACCTCATGATACGTCGCTGCTTCTCTAAATCCTATTGTTGAGATCTCGTTGAAAAACTAGTAACACGATGAAAAATCAATAGACAAGTGCCAAGTGTTTTCCAAGTGTTTTAATGTCAAGATGTCTGGTTTGATGTCGAGATGCCAGGGTGTCAAGGTTTTGACGACGCCAAGATGATGAGTGTCAAAGATTGCCAAATTCAGGAAGGACACTTCCTGAATAATGTTGATGTCAAGAGGAGAAACCCCCAAAAGTCGAGAGGATCCCTCAAAATTCCAGTTGACAGTGATAATGCCTAGGAAGGACACATCCTAAGGCATAAATGATAGGGGTTGTTCTTCAGAAGGACACATCTGAAAGAACATTTATGTCAAGAGGAGTTCTTAAATGTTAAGAGGATTGCTCAAAATGTCGAATGATGATGACGATGCCTAGGAAGGACACATCCTAGGGCATGATTAAATGACGAGCTACCCTTCAGAAGGACACATTTGAAGAGTAAGCAAAATTTGACTAGCTTGACTAAGTTTGACTGATTTTGATATGCCAAGATGATTGTCATGTTCCATTGACAGATTGTCGAAGTTCACTTGGGTAGATTGTTCATTCAAGTTTAAAGACTGTTTCATGTGTGTGCAAAAATTGTGCAATGAACCCTGATGGACTGACCTAGTGCGGCCTTGGGGGCTCATCAATAGATGGCCTTGCCTACATCATGCACTCAGAGACCTCGTAGTTTGACACGACCAAAGACTTTGTCTTGTTGATGAAAGATTGAGTCATGATTTATTTTGACAAGCCTAATAGCACTGACCTAATGTCTTGGGGGCTCAAAGATGAGCCTTGCCTATGTAACAAATGTGCAGAGACAACATAGTTCAACAAAGACTAATCAAGAGTTGAATTGACCTGACTGTGTTGACTGACATGATTCTGTTTTGGAAGTTTGTGTTTTGTTCAAGACATTTTTCAATTTTTAGGTCTTTTTTTCAGGACATTTTTTTGATTTTTAATTCTTTTTTTAGGACATTTTCTGATTTTTAGGTCTGTTTTTAGGACATTTTCTAATTTTTAGGTCTTTTTTCAGGACATTTTCTGATTTTTAGGTCTTTTTTCAGGACATTTTCTGATTTTTAGGGCTTTTTTCAAGACATTTTCGATTTTTAGGTCTTTTTAGGACATTTTCTAATTTTTAGGTCTTTTAGGGACATTTTGGATTTTTAGGTCTTTTCATGACATTGATTTTCTTTTACATTTTGATTTTAGGTCTTTTTTAGGACATTTTCTGATTTTTAGGTCTTTTTCAGGACATTTTCTGCTTTTTTAGGTCTTTTTTTAGGGCATTTTCTGATTTTTAGGATCACGTGCGGTACCCACTGCAGTCTCATGATAAAAGTTTTCCCTTAGTCAAGTTGAGTATGAGCCAGGGAAAAATGAAATGTAAAGAAAAGGCATGACTAGCATGGACAATGGACAATATGGAAGACTTGATTTCAACTATTTTCAGCCATGGATAGAAATATCATGATATTAGGACAAAGTGTTATGGCGAATGTCAAAAAAGAGTATGTTCATTAGGGACAAAGGTAGATAGAGTGACAGTAGATGGCACAACAATGACTGACTACACATGGCGCCTGCTTGCCAGGTTTTCACCATGGTACTTATCCAAAGCGCCTGTTTACCAGGTTTTCACTATTGGACGAATTATTTCTCTTTATTTTTGTCATTTTATTCTCTTTATTTTTTTTTGTGTCACCAGGATGCCTGTTTGCCAAGTTTTCATCAAGGTGACGATTTTTTTTTTATTTTCAATTTTTTTGTATTTTTACTAGTTTTCAGACAGGCTTTCTGATGCTATGCATAGAATTTGCGCAAATGTAGACTGTTGATTGGCTCTATCAACTATTCACCTTCAGGAGTAGCGAACTGATATGCTCCAGAACCAAATGATGCTATGATGATGTAAGCGCCCAGCCAATTGGGCTCAAATTTTCCTGGCTTCTCCCTATCTGATTGATTCTTGGGATTTTGCATGAGAACTAAGTCACCAATGTCAAACTGTTGAGTCATCACCCTTTTGTTATAGCTTCTGCAAAGACGATTTTGGTATGCTCGTAAATGATTCAATGCATTGTGTCTGCGTTCATCTAGAATTTCTAACTCATGTAGTCTTGATTGTCTGTATTCTTCATCAGTGATGAGGCCTTTCATGGAGACTCACAAAGATGGAATTTTGACCTCTATGGGCAAGATGGCTTCGGCTCCAAAGACAAGGGCAAAAGGAGTGGCACCAGTGGGAGTATGAATGCTCATGCAGTATGCCCACAAAGCAGGGTTGAGTTGGATGTGCCAGTCACGACCAGCGTCATTGATAGTCTTTTTAAGAAGTTTGATAATGGTTTTATTAGATGCCTTAGCTTGACCGTTTCCTTGTGGGTAATATGGCGTGGAAAAGTGGTGGCTAATATGGAAACGTTGACATAATTCACAGACTTCATGGTTTTTGAAGGGACGACCATTATCTGTGATGATGGATTGTGGAATGCCATACCGACAAATGATATAATTGAGGATGAATTTGGAGATTTGTTTGCCGGTAATGTAAGTGAGTGGAATGGCCTCGATCCACTTAGTAAAATACTAAGTGGCAGTGATAATGAATTTGTGTCCATTGGAGGATGTAGGGTGAATCTTGCCCACGAGATCAAGTCCCCATTGTGCGAAAGGCCAAGGAGAAGTGATCGGCCTCAACTCTTGTGCTGGAGCGTGAATCAAATCACTATGAATCTAACATTGGCGACAAGTTCTTACAAATTCTAGTGCATCCTTTTCTAGTGTCGGCCAATAGTAACCAAGTCTCATAATATTTTTAGCTAAGGTTGGGCCACTCGAATGGGACCCACATATACCCTCATGTACTTCCTGTAAGGTTGCTTTTGCTTCATTAGTGTTGAGACAACGGAGAAGGGTATTGACAAAGCTACGACGATAAAGGGTGTCGCTAATGATGGTATAACGTGCAGCTTTGCGGATAAAGGACTTCCTTTGGTTATTAGAAAAGTTTTGGGGAAGGATCTATGAATGAAGGTAGTCAAAAATGTCCTTGTACCAGGGGGAATTGGAACCAAGAAGCTCACAAACCATTTCTGATTCGGGGACATCATAAGCCGGAACCAATAACTGCTCAACCAAAAACTCAAACTGTGGGACATTGCTGGGAATATCAAGCAAAGATGCAATAGTTGCCATAGCATCAACAACCTTATTCTGTGTTCTTGGAATCAATTCAAAGGATAGTCTGTGAAAATATGTTAGGAAACTGTCAACCATTCGTTTATAAGGAATTAGCTTCTCATCTTTGGTTTCATATTCATCATTGACTTGGATTATAACTAGTTGAGAATCGCCAAGGACCTGTAAATTCCTAATTTTCCACTTGATAGCCATTCGAAGTCCTATAATTAATGCTTCATACTCTGCCATGTTATTAGTGCATGGAAATGCTATGCGGAATGACCTTGGGATGGAGTCTCCTTGTGGGGTAATGAATAATATTCCAGCTCCTGATCCATGATTAGTGTGAGATCCATCAAAGTATAATTGCCAAATCTGTTTAGATTCTGCGTGACATACAGACTCATCTGGAAATTCTGTTGTAAGAGGATGGTTATCTGGTATTGGTGCATCTGCAAGCTGGTCTACTATTACCTGTCCCTTGATGGCTTTTCGTTCCACATATTGAATATCATATTCACTGAGGATTGTAATCCATTTTGCTAAACATCCAGTCAATGTTGCTCGACTCAAGAGGTACTTCAAGGGATCGATCTTAGCTACCAAATGTGTCTTATGGTTTAACATGTAATGCCTTAATTTTTGGGCTGCAAATACAACTGCCAAACAAGAATGTTCAATGGGTGTGTAATTTAGCTCATACCCCACCAGTGTTCGACTGATATAATATATGGCCCTCTCTTTTTCTTCATAGTCATTTTGTGCTAGTAATGCCCCCAGTGCTGAAGTAGTTGCAGAGATGTACAAAATTAATGGTTTTCCTTGGATAGGAGGCATGAGAACTGGAGGTGACAATAAATATTGTTTGATCTGGTTGAATGCTTCTTAACACTTATCTGTCCACACAAAGGGGATCCCTTTGCGTAGAAGATACTGGAATGGTTGACACCTATCTGCGAGTTGAGCAATAAACCGTCTGATGGATTGAAGTCTACCTTGTAGCGTTCTTAGGTCATTGATTCCCTTAGGAGGAGGCATATCCAATATAGCTTTGACTTTAGCGGGATCAACTTCAATTCCTCTACGGGAGACTATGTATCCCAATAACTTGCCTGATGCTACACCAAAAACACACTTTTTTGGATTTAACCGGACCTTATACTATTCCAATCTCCTGAAAACTTTGTCTAATACTGAAAGGTGATCTTTTCTTGTCAATGACTGCCAAAAGGTCATCTACATAGTCCTCCATTAATGTGTGTATCATGTCGTGGAATATTGTTGTCATTGCCCTTTGATATGTAGCACCTGCATTTTTAAGACCAAATGACATTACAGTCCAACAGTATGTACCCCAAGGGCATGTGAAAGTAGTTTTGTGTTGATCTTCAGGGGCAATACGAATCTGATTATAACCTGAGAAACCATCCATAAGGGATAGCATCTCATATCCAGCTGTAAGGTCCACAATGATGTCAATGTTCGGCAGAGGAAAATCATCTTTAGGACATGCTTTATTGAGGTCTCGGAAGTCTTTGCATACATGAATTTGTCTAGTATACTTAGTGACAGGTACGAGGTTGGATATCCACTCAGCATAGTCAATTGATTTGATAAAACCCACATCCAACAACTTTTTGAGTTCAACTTTAACTAACAATGCCACTTGAGGGTGCATTTTTCTTAGCTTTTGTTTTACTGGCTTGGCATCTGGCAATAATGGAAAGTGATGCAATACTAACTCTGGATCTAATCCTGGCATGTCAGCATAAGACCATGCAAATTTTACCTTGCATTATGAGAAGAACTTTTGAAATACTGGTTGTTCAACCTCTGTCAATGATGCCGCAAAGAGGACCATTTTGGGGTCTTCCACAGTAGCTATATTAACTGGTATGGTGTCTTCTACAAGCATTGCTGATTTTTCTCTGTCCACGGGGAGAAAGTCCAATCCTCCACCCTTAGGTGCCTCAGGGAGGTTTTCACCCTCAGATACGTCCTTTATTTTTACTATTTTGTCATCAGAAGGTGCCTTTCGGTTTTCACCTAGAGATGTATTATTTTTTACTTTATTTTTCTTTTTAATTTTGTGACTAGAGGATGGCACAGTCTCCCCAAAATAAGCAGCACAGTCCAAGTCAATGGAAAATCCAGCTTTGTGATCCCCATTTGGAATGCCCTCACGTAGTCCAAGAAATTTTGCTAAAGCCTCATCATTTTGAAAAGTGTCCATTACTGGTGGGCCTTGTTGGTTCTAGTCAATTAGGTCAGGGTAAACTAAATCTATCCCATCATTAGCATTTGCAAATTGAGGAGATGACAAGGAGAGCATGCAAATGGATGTCGAGACATTAAAAATGAAATTGTCATCGTCTGGCTCTATGTCAGATTCTATATAGTATTCTCCTTCGCTTGTTTCATACTCACCAGCAAAATAAGGGACAAAGGGAGTAGCATTAGAGTTAGGATCAGTAGTGGCAAGTGATGGTTCAGGTGGTTCTAAATGATTGTCATCAATTTGAAATGACTGGGTTGGTATGTCAGGACTGGGATGAGTGGGAATAGAACATGATTTAGACTTGACATCATTTGATGTTGTATCAATCTTAAACATTTTCCAGAATCGTTCCTCAAATGTGGGCTCGCTAGGTTCGAGGAATAATTCGTCAAGGCAATAGTCACTTAAGGATCGCTGAGAGCCAAATTCCCATTCGTGAGAGTCAGTTTCAGAGGAGGTGTCCTCAGTTGTCTCAACACAGTCTGAAGCATACACTAACTCACATGGAAGCACATTGGTACTCGGATCGCCAGATTCTCGTGGACCTAACCCTAACCCAAGATGTTTTGGTCTTTCTGAAACTGATAGTGGCTCACGCCTTCCATTTTTATGCTTGCCAAGACCACTTTTTCCATCATAACCTTTTACTTTTATCATGCTGTATCCTTTTCCATATATTGTTACTGGCAAGGGAGTTAAGTCTCGTGGTTCTCTATAAATCCAAGATAGTATTATCATCTGTGTCCTCCTGACTCATTTCACCCCACTTTATGAAAACTGTATTTGGAGGAACCCTAAAAGTTTCTTTTGTTTGTATTCTAAAACAAGGTTTGCCATAGACTTGGGGAGACTTGGGCGTCTTGGTTATGCAATAGGTTGTATTCATCTTGTACTCTCCACATCCTTGATCCTAAATCTGGAACCTTGGGTCAACACTTGGGGTGATAAATGAAGTGGAAGGTGTTATGGAAGTGGTCATGGTGGTCAAAGAAGTAGGAGTGGAAGCGATGGATGAAGAAGCAGAAGATTTCACAAGTGTTGAGGGATCAATGAATTTAGAAGGCAAAGATGTCAGAGCTTCCCTATTGATAGGGACTTGATGTTCTGAGACACCCCGTAAGTTGGTACAATATTGGAATGGATCAGGGTCTCAGTATATAGTAATCTCAGTTCCTTCAAAAGGAAACTTCAAGCACTGGTGATATGTGGAGGGAATGGCTTTCAAAGCATGGATCCAAGGTCGACCGAGTAAAATGTTGTATGGCAGGTCCAAATCTAGAACTTGACAAGTGGTGTCAACAATGACTGGCCCGATCCGAATTGGGAGTGTAATTACACCCCGAGAGGAACGTTTTGCATCATCATATGCCTTGATAACAATGTTTCTTGTGGCGTCTACGCAAGCATCAGAAAAGCCTAGTGCCTTAACCAATTTTAAGGAACATATATTCAGTCCTGCTCCGCCATCTACTGAGACTCGTCTAACCTTATGTTTATGAACAGAGACTTCGATATGAAGGGCATCATTATGGTTGGATTTGGATGACGAATATTCTTGGTCAAAAAAGGTGATATGGTGGGGTGTCATGAGATATCCTACCATGGCTTCAAATTGGTTGACATCAATATCTTGGGGAACAGATGATTCTTGCAGTGTTTTGTCTAGGATGGCCTTATGGGCAGGCGAGATGCATAACAACTCAAGAATAGAGATTTTTGCGGGTGTTTTTCCAAGCTGGTCAATAAGATTAAAGTTTCCTTTAGGTTGGGATTGCTTGTTTTGTGGATGGGATTACGACTGTGAAGCGGACGGGCCAGCTATTGTTACCTTTGGTTGTCTAGGGGGAGGAGGGCCAGCGATGGTGATCTTTCCACCGCGAGTGGTGACATTGCATTCAGGGACCTTTCTAATGGTGACCGTGCAAACATGTTCCTTAGTTGTTCTAATGTGATGTATAATAGGTCCCCCATAATAGTCGTATGCAATACGGGCATGGTTGGCTTGAGTATTGTTATTAAGTTTTTACATAGAAGGGTTTCCTGAACCATGATCCTGTAGTGGGTTCTTGTGTATTGTATGATCCACATTAGAGGCAAACTGTGGCCTTCCAACTTCAATGATACGTTTTTCAATAAGGTCTTGTACCAGATTTTTCAATTGTTTACAAGAAGATGTTTTGTGTCCTTTTATTTGGTGATAGTCACAAAATGCATTATCATCCCACCAAGATGGTTTAAACTATCCAGGGTCATATGGTTTGGGGTCCTGAAGTGTGATGACACCATTTTGAACGTATTTCTTGAGTACTTCATCAATAGGTTCACCCAAAGGGGTATATGTGCGATTTCTAAGGAATTGTCTTGGTTGTCTAGGCTGCCCTTGAATTTGATTGTTTTGATTGCATTAGTTATTCTGATTTGTCTGGATAGCATTAGCAGCATAGTTTTGTGTCATCATTTGTGTGTTTTGTGGTTGTGTCCCTTTTAGAGTAATCATAGGACCCATAGTGTTGACAGCCTTAGCAATGACTACACCATCGTTGGTAACATGTTTGTTCTTAACCTAGAATTTGGTTTTGTCAACAGAAGGAGGGTTTGCATTTGTGTTTTTAGGACTGTATTTTAGTCTTCGTTTAGCTATGAGGGCTTGTTCAACTTGGACACCTCATTCTACTAGGTCTGCAAAATTTGTGCAACAATGAACACGCAAGCCATTTTTTAGTGGGCCCATTAACGTTTGTATGAACATGTCAACTTTTTCCTTTTCAGGTATGTCTATATGACAATGACTTGCTAGGCCCCTCCATTTTTGAAAGAATGGTAAAAAGGTTTCACCTGAATCTTCTTGTGTGAGTTGGCATAAGTTGGTAATGGAGGTGTCTGTGTCAATGTTGTATGTGTAATTTTTCACAAAATTTTTAGCAAGTTCTTTCCATGACTGTATTCCAGGTTGCAGTGTATAGAACCATTCTAGCGCCGGTCCTGTGAGGCTTTTAGGAAATAGTCGCATTAGATATGTGTGCTCATGAGTAATATCCACACAACTTGTTATGAACTCTCTGATGTGGTCAAGTAGATTTGTTTTACCTTTGTATTTGTTGAAGTTTGGAGCCACATAACCATGTGGAAATGGTGGCATGTACAAAGTTGTATCAAAAGGATATGGACATAAGTCGTATGGAATTTGTGTCTTCTTGTCAGAGGTTTTCATATTTTCCATCTGTTTTTGAAGGTCATCCACTTTTGCTAGCAAGGTGTGTACAACGGGATCATTGGTTGCTTGAAAGTAAGGTATGTTTTGCTGATATTGCCAGTTGTGATTGGGGATATGTTGTTGAGTATGAATCTGTGACGAGTATGTAGGAATATGTGACCCAGCCATGTTTGTCTGTATTTGAGGTCCATGACTTCTTTGATGTCCAAAGGTATGCATTTGTTGCGTCATTTGAGTTCCTTATCCTTGTTGAAAGAATTTTCTTTGTGGTATGGTAGTGTGTGGTCCTTGAAAGTGTCCATGTGACATATAAGTATTGTGCCCTTGTCCATGTGGGATGTTCATTTGTGATGATGTGTTAATGTTGTGTTGAGGACCTTGGATGGCAATGCATCGTGAATTTCATCCAAATTGTTTAAATGAGGTTCCACTATAAGGATGTGATGAAGATGCCCCCATTGTCATGGATGAAGAACCCATCATAGGATTTGAGGAGGTGGTGCCTACTGATGTAGACACAAAGGTGGCTCCTATCGTTTGTGAAGATGATGTGGATGTTGTAGGCATGGACTGTGAAAAGGTAGCTCCTACCATTTGTGTAGATGATGTGGACATTGTAGGCATGGTCATAGTGGATGTTCCTCCAGTTGCGTTAGTTGAAGAGGAGGTGTTTTGATTTATGGTGCCACTAGATGTCACATTAATGGTGGTAGTAGCAACTTGTGTAGTAACAGAAGTGTGATTGGTCAAGGTATTGTTTGTGTCATGTTGGGATGTTGTGTTTGGTGTCATATGATTAGGAGAGACAGGTCGTATGGTATTAATGTCAAAGCCTTTTGGTAATCTTGTGCCTTGGTCTAAGAGCATAGCGATGTATCGTTCAGGATCGTTTAAGACCAATTCTACTACAAGTGAAGCGAATTCCGGATTTTGGGCTGCTGCCTCTAAGTTTTCAATGTAAACTTGTCCATTTTGGTCTCTTTGTATGAATTGTTCAAAAAGTGGATTTTGAAAAGAATTTGACATGTTCATGGAAGATTGTGCATTCAAATTGCCAAATGGGTCATCAAAGATCCAGTCATTGGGATTGGTGTTGATGTTGGTGTGGTTGTCAAAGTCTTGTCCAAAGTCTTCCATTTGTTTTTTCTTTCGTTGAAGTCTTGTCTCCACCATCAAAGGAAATTTCTCAAATGAAGATAATGATCATGCAAATATGACACTAACCTATGTTTTTGTCTTTTTGTGTGATAAAGGATGACAATGCAACGGGATGATAATGTTTATCTAAGGAAATGTGTAATGTCAAAAAGTGAAAGTGATGATTAGGACTAGGATGATGAGGTTCAAAATGAGGACTAAGATGATTATCTCAACTAAAAAGGCAACTAATGCAAAAGCCTAGGTTCAAAAATAACAACTAGGATGAAATAATGTTTTTGGATTTTTTTTTTTGAATAAAGGATGACAATGCAAGACTATTTTCTTTTGGATTTTTTGACAATAAGATGCAATATGACAATGTTGTCTAGAGAAAATGACTAATGCCAAAGGACAATGAAGACTAGGATGACAAGTTATGACACTATTTTTTTGTTTTGTTTTGTTTTGTATTTTTGGAGGATGTCAATGCAAGGTGATAATGACGTTTTCCTAAAGAAAATGACCAATGCAAGGTGATAAATTGTTAAGAAAGGATGTCAAATGTCAAGGTGACAGTGAGGACTAATGTGAAAATGTTGGTTAAGGAAATGACCAATGCAAAGTCTAGATGCCAAATGAGGACTATGATGGCAATATTTTGGATTTTAAAGATATGCAAGGTGAGGACTAAAATGATTTGAATGTCTAAGGTATGCAAATGCAAAGGTCTAAAATGATTTGGAAAAATGTTTCCTAACCACCCTATGCTTGATCTATGTCTCAATTTTGGAATATCAAAGGACTTGTTTGAAGGACTAAATGACAAGGACAAATGACAAATGAGTCTTCCTAACTAGACTTTTGAGTTGGAAGAATCTCACAAAAAGATAATGACTAAAGGAGATAATGATGTCTAAGTCCAATGATAACCCAATTTCGAAAGTCAAGATTTTGCAAAGTGAGGTAAGGTTGTCCTAATCCAAAATATGCAAAATGAGATGAGGACCTAAGTTTTAGTTTATGATTGAAAATGCAAATGGTGAAGCCTAAGGATGAAGCTAATTATTTGCAAAGATGACCCTATGGTAAGATGCAAGCTAAAGTGTACAAGGAATGAGAGATTTGAGCAATTTCATGATTTGGTTTTGACATAAGACTTCTAGGCTGAGACTGTTGTTTTGATGTTTTATTGAAAAGTCTGAGTTGGTTGAGGTTTTGTGTCCAGATTTGTGAATATTGTGTATATTGTTTGAAAATCTAGAAAACACTTGACAAGCACGATGTTTTGGTGTACGCAAACACACATGAGACAAGCAAAATCCTAATAGACCAAGGGTTTGTATACTTGGTATAGCCCACCGATATACCCCGGATTGGGGTTGAACACCTCTCCTTCTCGAGAGTGGATAGCTTAGAAGTTTGGTGGCACTGGCTCCTCTCCACGGCTCATTAACGTCATTCGAGCACACCAACTTCGGATTCTTGGGTCATCACTTCCCAAGAACTACTATCTCTACTCAAGGGAGTCAGTAGTAAGTATCTTCGAGCATGATACTGTACCATGCACTATACCAAGCAACGGCTGAAAATGGTTGGCCTCTAAAACAAAAGGTGTCTAGTTCGAGTGGCCACACATGGGGCGAGAGATTAATCACCAATTAGGTGGCACTCCAGCCTGAAGAGGTTATGCCAACAGGGTTTATGGGAGTACTACTCCGTCTGTGTGACACATCCGCACTGGCTTGGCTTTAGCTTGTTACCTGGTCGAGTCATCCCTTAAGGTGAGTACGTTTTCCCTTAAGGAGACCCATTTCTAGAAATAATAACCGTTTCTCTTACACCCAGGATCACCGAAAGTGCAAGGGGAGAGGATACTTCGATTATTAAGTCGTGAAGGTGACAAAAAATAAGGTGGGTCTAGTTTTCTGATCACCTAGTTTTCACAAGGTGAGAGCATAATCACCTACCACCTTCAAGCACAGTCAGACAAAATCAAGCACATGTTCATTTTAATGCACCAATGGAAGTGTTCCTAAACTAGAAATCGTAAACACCTTGTTTGAGAAATGAGTCTTCGACTAACGGAGCTGCAAAACCACAAATTAGTAGTTTCATAAATGTCTTGGACCAACGAGAAAGCTGCAAAAAAAACTAAGTTAGAACAAAAGATTAAAAACCAAACTAAAAGTTAGTAAATAATTAAACTAGAAAATAAAAAGACTAAACTAAAAAAAAAAAGAATTAAAGAAAACTAAAAAATAAGAGCTCAATTTTTTTTTGTTGCTCCAAAAGAAGCAGTTTTGGGAGCCCCATTCCAAAGCCACACGCTACAAACAAAAGATTAGTGAACCAAAAAAAACTTGAATGAAAATAGCAAACTAAAAATAGTGATAACTTTCTCACAACTAAACAAAACTTTAAAGTGTAGATATCTATGGAAAACTAAGACATAGAGCTTCAAAACCCAAAAAATATTTTGCAAAATTCTACACAACAAAATTATTATAAACAAAAGAAAAATCGGATTTTAATAACTAAATCTTAAAAAGCAGCGATCAGTAAAATGGCCATAACTTTCTCAAATTTTATCAAAATTTCAAACTGTTTATTGTTTCGAAAGCTAAAAACGAGGCCTACAAAACCCAGAAAATGTTTTAAAATATTTCTTGCGTCCATCCTTTTGTGCTCAAATGAAGATGACGGGATTTCACATACATTTTTGGTTGTAATATGCAAAACAATAAAAACAAACAAGAAAATAAACCAATTTCTCTGCAAAATTATAAGATTCACGTCGGGTTCACCAATGTAAGATGGGGTTAGAAATAAAATAGAATAGATAAAGTGACAGCCAACACCTCTAAACTATTAATCCACATCCAAACAAGATAAAACAAAATAAGCATAAGGAAAATAAAACATTAAATTAAAATACTCCCCATGTTTGAACTTGAATCACTTCTCTTGCTCTCCTATTTCTGCTTTTGCAAATATGCCCTCAGATTTGTAGTGTGACTTGTGCAAATACCTGCAAATGATAAGTAGAAAGTTGGAGAATAATAGCTGTTAAGCTGAAAATGGAGAAGGAAGCTTGCTTTTATAGACACCATTCGAATGAACGGTTGAGATTAATTTTCTAGAAAGATACCAAGATCAATGGATGGGAATTGATGCACCAAGAATATGCTATTCTTGGAGGAATCGTGACAGGAAGACATGCAAAGACATGCAGGCTAGGACAGGCATGCAAGGACATGCAGGGACATGCAGGCTATGACAAGAAATGAATGTTATGATAGGGGATTATGACAAGGCATCTTTGACCAAATGGTGCATAAATAATTTATTTTAAATTATTTATTCAAAAATGGAGGAAATGGACAAGTGGAAAATAAATAATTTATTCAAATTATTTATTTGAAAATAGAGGAAATGGACAAGTGGCAAATAAATAATTTATTTAAAGAAAATGACAAAAGAAGCATTTAATTAAATTTATCAATTTAATTAAATAGAGAGATGAAAATTAGACATGGGATAGTTAAATACGTCGCTGCTTCTCTAAATCTTATTGTTGAGATCTCGCTGAAAAACTATTACCAACACCCATGAGGCAAAAAGAGCCTTCACAAGCACCCAAATAGCCAACAAAAGTTGTAATTTCCACAACACACCAAGCTTGAATCTAGCGCCAAAAGACAACAAGAACACCACAGTTTCCTAGTAGGACGATAACAACAACTAGCCTCGTAACAATGCTTCCCAATAGGCTAGTGACAACAACCAACACCACTCCACTGCATTCCAACAGGTTGACAACAACAACTAGCCCTATAATAGTAATCCATCTGCCTCTTTTGAATCATCTCCTTTCTCTCAAGCATCAACCCCTAATTTCAAATTTCCCCCTCGATCCTCTTCCCACTCCCTCTCCTCTCCATTATTTAGATTTAGATTTAAAAGATAATGAGATAATCCCAAATAAATATATAATAATCTAATATTTTGTGTTATTCTTTGCAATATGATTTAGTATTGCAATATTTGTGCTTCTAATTTTACCATCTCTAGAAGGAGACCAAGGAGTTCTTGAGATTTGGAAGTCCTTAGTAATGCTACCATCTTCCATTTAGATTTTAGAAACGTATTTTCTTTGTCTCTTTATTTTCTAGAAGTGATTGAATCTCAAACATTTTATTCTCCAAATTTTCCTTCTTTCGAAACAAACTTTTGAAATCCTTGTGACACCATGTCTTGAGTTTCATTTTAAGAGATTTCAATTTTTTATAGAAGGTATAGATTCTCTTCAAATCTTCTCTATTTTTTTAGGAAAATTATGTATCAATAGTTAGGAAAATTGGCCAATGATTAAAGCTATATTTTTTCAAGATTTTAAATTTAAAGAAATTTATTATTCAACCATATAGTGGAAGCCAAGAATGTATAGCTCCCATCACATTTATGCTACTAATTATCTAATTAGTTAACAATTAATATGCAAGAGTATAATATTAAGCTAAATTTAACAAGTAGACAATTAGTGGATGTTGAATTTTATTAATTCGTTGAACTTAATATATTCTTTCAACAAGTTATATTAATGATATAACAATATATTATAAGAAATATCAATATTTGGAAAAAAATACCTATTGATTATCAAATAACCATCATATTACATAGTGTTCATACATTTCAAGTTCTATGAATGCACATCGAGTTATATGAAATGAATCTACATTACTTTATTCAACTATTTGAGCTCCTTCAATAGATATAGATATAATTAATAATATGAATATTATAAACTTAAATACACGTCAATATGGTTAAAATAATTAATTGGTTAAAATTTAGGCATACATTTTGGAAGAGTATCATTTTGTCATTATAAAATTGAAACTACAAATAATTTATATAGACAATATCAATAATTAAATGTTGAAGAAATATTATTTAAATTTAATTCAATATTTTGATTAATTTAATTTTTTATTATTATTGAATATTGAGTTAATATTAGTCTATATTAAAAATAGATACAAAAATTGAACAAAACATTATATAAAACGTGTATTTATGAATAGATGAGAAAATATAGTTGGTAAATGAAACGTGTATTTATGAATAGATGAGAAAATATAGTAGCTCCTTTAAAGAGTTGGAAAGATTTTGTTAGGGGAGAGAATTATAGGAAAGGAAGTGTAGAGATTAGGAAGAAGGAAGAAGAGCAAAAGGAGGTAGGTGACAAGTTTCCAATGTATAAAATATAGTTCATTATGAATAAAATGTATTTAAAATTATATATGGGATTTTTTTTCTCTTTGTTGAAATATATTATTTCTCAAAAGAAATTTATATATATTTATATTTTTAAAAGGCTTAAAGTTGATCTATTATAGTATATTTAAAAATGATTACATGATCAGTTCTACTCAAAATTAGCTGGGAATCACAATGACAACCAATAAAATTCACCAGCAACTCAAAGGGTAATTAACATATTTACAAAAAGACCAAGTGTCTATAAATGATATATACGGTGCTCAACCAGTCAAAACCATGCAAATTATAATCTACCACCTCCAACAATATCTATGCACTGAAAGCCAAAACTAGGAAAGATTACATATTATACTTCACCACGATGCTTAGCCAGTTGCTTCCACTTTAGAGATGATAACTACCTTTACATGCTGATGAACAAACAACAAAACCATGCAGATTATACTTCGACACTGATACAACAAAACCATATAGATTATACTCCACCACCTCCAACAATAACTATGCATTGAAAGCCAAAACAAGAAAGATTGCATACTATACTATGCCAACTCCAACCGAGTTTTCATCCTGCCCTTCCTGAGGCATGATTTGATTAGCAGGAGATGCCTGGGAATTTGTAGTAACGTTTATGTCTGGTAGAAGAGGAATAGCTTGATTATCCTGAGAAGCAATTTTCTTTCCCTTAGATGCTTGTGAGTTTACAACAACAGTCATGTCTAGTAGTCGAGGAAAAAATTTATTACCCTGAGGAGGCGAAGAGGGGAGCCTCAATAATGCTGCTTCATGAAACTGATGAGACAACATAAAAGATATTGCATGGTACTTATTCTTAAAATTCCTGACAGTTTCACCACCTATTTCAAAATGATAACAATTCAACTCCACATAGAGATAACTAGAAGAGTTTAACTGAAAGGACTGCTTCAGCGCATCAAAGATGGCAGCAAAGCTTGGCCTGTGCAGATAATGATATGGAAAAATTCCCCCAACATACCCTTTACCCAGCCATAGGTCATATTCTTGAATGCTCTTGAGCAAAGCATCATCTTGCAGAAATACTTCTTTAACTACTTTGTTGACAATCAATTGCAACGAATGAAAGTTTTAACCAAATCCAATATATTTGACACAAAAATAGAGACCAAATTGGATGGGAAAATTATCCTTTGTGTCTTAGGATGCATGATTTCATCCCCTATTATCATCTTTGTGCATTTTAACATTGGAAGACATTCCACTTCAAACACATGAAGCAATTGATCCTTTTCAAGGCATTCAGAGAACGGTCTCTCCCACCTCAAGATAGAGAACCAGGCCCTATAATTCCTCGGCCAGTACTCCATGTTACTCATGTAAGCCCCACCCAAATACCACAACATAGAAGATAGAAACCTGAACCAGAACACCACAACCTAGAATCGATGAAACCCACAAACCCAGAGCATACAACACTTAACCAGTGCAATAATTACCAATAAGCCTCAACCTAGGAGAAAATTGAAATTAAAGCTTAACAGACATGAACAACACCTGACTTAGACTTAAAACCAACTATTTGTGGCTTAAGAATAACAATTTAACTCCCTAAATTGGACCTATCTTGGATTAGCCTAAGGGTAATGTAGATACCTCTATAATACCAACTTAACAACCAAGTCAAAGAAAAGAAGCCACCACTATAATGCCAGGGAGACGTAGATGAGAATATAAGTGATCCCAAATGTAGATAGAATGAGCACTCTTGCAGAACAAAGCCAACAATGAGTAAAAGTATCACTTGCTCACCAAGAAACCAACCATATGCAAACCACAACTCACCTCCTTATCACTTTGAAAAGGAAGCCACCATTATAACTCCACAAAAACACAAAGAAGAATGATCGTTAGAAACACACTCCACCTGGTTTAATAGCCACACATACATCCATCTAAAAATGTGAGAACTTACTTTGGAAAACCCCTTATGTCAAATCAAGATTGCTGTGATATCCATTAACACATTTGGGAGAGCCATATAGCACTTAAAACTTATCACCATAATTATGATAGAGTAAGGCTATTGAACGTAGTTTCTACTTCATGCTAGAAATCGGCCACTTGTCAAATAATAAAGGATCACACATATACACCAAATCTTTGGAAATGTACTAAAAGCACATGAGACGTCATCTGATCGTGTGACATTTTTGTTCAAATCCTTCGATTTGATCCTTCACATACAAAGAAATTTATATTAGTATTATTCTTATTTACTTCTCAATAAGATCTATTGAAAATTAAAAAAATTGAAATCCATTTAAAACTTAGAAATGCTTTAAACACATTATGACATATTAAATCTGAAAATTTCATAATCAAAAGTACAATGCATTTATTTTGTGAATTTTCTTCATTCATACTGTTACATGAGACCACAAATGAAATCAAAATGGAAGCCATACACCACACTAAAGTTATCCAAAATTAAAGAATCCGTTGGTATGATTAGTTTATTAAGACAAAGGAATTTAGTACATGTGATTGGGCTCTTCTTTATGACTCCAGATATAAAGATTACAAAGGGAAACTGCAAACCAGATGGCTTGGTCCATATGAGATAAATCAAGTATTTTCCAATGGAGCAGTGCAACTACAAACAATTGATGAAGTAAGGTTCTCATTGTTTGTTAACAGATACATATTGAAGCTTTATAAGAAACCGTTGTAAAATGATGACTTCCTTCTTACATTACAACAATAATTTGAACCTGCAATTGAAAATTCAGAAATAGAGACATCCCGTTCTATAAATGAATCAGTAGACGAGCTACATAGCTCACCCATTGATGTTCCATATGTATAATTTTCACATATTTCACATGCACACACTACACATGTAACAATCAGCAATATTCATTTTTTGAGACAGTCACAAAAGCAAGAGGGAGTTGCAACATCACACCTCTAGGTGATAAACTTATAGAAGGGACCTATTATTGCATGAGCCCGAAGCACTTGTTAGTCAGTCATTTCATATCACCATCAACATTAATTACATATCTATCACTTCATAACCTATCCTTTCGTACATGCAACCATACATATTCAATTTCCATTATGGATAACTTATTACATCCATTCACACATAGCAATCCTACCACCTTTATTGATTATAGTGTCCCATGTAATTAATCTCACATCACCTATTCCGTACACTTTTTAGCCTTTTCATTCCATCATTTTCCAGGTGTCACGTATATATGATATCATTCATTTCAAATTACCACTGCACAAAATTCATTGCAATCAAGGTAAGTCACTTCAAATCACACTATAAACAGTCATCTGTTACTTCACATGAGTTGAATTTCATTTCAACCAATTCCTACAGGTACATTACACATTAACTTATCATAATTATCATAGCCGATTATTGATTTTTCTGTATGTTTATAGTTCACTTATGCATGCTACATATCTTAATTGATTTTCCACTACTTTTCATCTAACCCTCCACTAAAACCGTATCCACTAAGTGAGGACACTTAGTATCTTTAGTTGGGGGGAGGGGTATTCCTTATTTTTCTTGGTTATAAAAAAACTCTTTGCAAAACCTTTCTGTTGTTTTACTCTATTTTCAAAAGACATAAAGTTCAGAGGAGAGGAAAGGGTTCTCAACAACTAAATTAAAAAGTCCATTTGAATAAGAACAACATTTTAGCATAGTACAAATCCAAAAAAAACATTTTAGCATAGTAAAAGTGGTTAATTTAGGTGGTGGAACAAGAACATGGTAGAATTGAGGAGTTCAATTACTGAAGCATACCATGGGAGGTGATATAATACATAGAGAACCAGTGGCACATGATTAATTGTTGGAGGACAGGATAATTTTACCCATTTTCCAGCAAGCTGGTTGGTTAGGGTATTTTTTGAAGCTCACAGAGTTTAATGAGTTCATAGTTGAAGTATCCAGATTGCCAAGGATAGGAGAATAGTTTCCAGTTAGGGAAAATATTATTGCTGCAAGGGACGAATTCAAACAACTAGGAGAAAACCTGGATTCCTCTTCTCAAGGTACTGAACGATTATCTTTATCTTGGATTTGGGCTTTAGTTGCTTCCTATGTAGTTAAGTATTTGACATGTGATGACAAATAATATTTGTTATACACATCTCATTTTAAATAGTTGAGTCATCTTTGCCATGGTAGGCATGTGAATGTCCCTAATTTCTTGTATAATATGTTAAAGAGAATGTCATTTGAGTACAAGAGGAAACAAAGCAATACAACATTGTCTCAATTTTGTTTGGTTACACTATTGATAAAGAGGAGTCTTAGGACTCAATTTCCAAATGTTTCTAGGGAATTTTTTCTTAATTGTAACAATATCAACAATATCCTTGAAGAACTTGCTATTCTAGAAATAATAGAAGAACTTGTTGTTCTAGAAAGGGAAATACCCTTTGGCTCCCCTGTTGCATCACCTACCCACAACAGGAGAGAGCCAAAGGAGAAAAGCTTGCAGGAAATACAACTTGTAGCCTTTTTTGAGCAACCCACAATAGAGGAAAAATAAGAAACCCCCATTTCTAGAAAATCACAAAAAGGCAAGAAAAGGAAAAGTGGAGCCTCTTCTTTTGCACTTGCAAAAAGGAAGAAGAGACCTAGACAACCTAAGAGGCGATCACATTGCCTAAAGAGAAAAGGGGCCATGAGAGGATCAGTTAAAAAGCAAGAAGAGGATGTTATAATGGTAGAAACAAATAAATATTCTGAGGAGAATGCCTCTAGTGATAAGGTAAAGGAACCTTTTGGACAACCTTAGTATTTTACTAGTACCTCTGAATATGATTCAGAGAATTTTTTGTGGCAAATAAAAAGAGAAGGAGATCCCCAAGAAGACCTATTTTAGAGGGTTTTGAATACACATGCAACAAATGATGAGCAATTTTTGGAAAAAGATGGAGAACTTTTTATTTAACAAAGAAATATTAGCAAAGAATTGTAAGAAGCAATGGAAATAATTAAACAATTGGAAGAATTGTTAAAAACACATTAGAAAAGGGATAGTGAGAGGGATGTAATAATTAAGTATTTGAATGAGAAACTCTATAAGTTTGATCTAATGTGTCTAAATTGGAGGTACTTGCACAACTTGCTATGTTAGAAGCTAGAAACAAGGAACCAATATCTCAAGACCCGATTCTTTAGGTCAGAACCCCCACTAGGCCAAATGTGGTGTCCTTGGGTGTTGAATTGTGGAAAATAATCGAAGAGTTCTCTCAAAAGAAGAAGGATTGGGAGAAGGATAAAATTGAATTAAATCCAATCACACAAAGGAACTTGAACAATAAGAGACAAAAGTGAAAAAGATGAAAGTAAAATTAAGATGATGGTAGATAAAACAACACAGTCACTGAAATGCATACCACTGCAAGGGTTTATGCATTGTTTCTGCAGGAAAAATATTTGTGTTTTTAGTTCAGCTAGTTGATTAATGATTTGCCAATTTCCATGAATAGAAAATTTATTTTTTTAGATACTTTCTTTGATTCTACACTAGACATGCATGACCAGCTATGTGAGTTCTACTTGCATAACTTTATTCTCTTAGATGTGATTGAATGGGATCCACTGATGTTTGTGGGAGACCTACAAATTAGAGCTTTGGCCTCCTACATCATAAATGAATAGAAAAGGGGAATTTTTTTATAAGAATACAATGAAAAAGAAAAATATTACTTTACAGCTCAGAAAAGAATCAATGAATCCCAATGCAGTCATAGATCAGTGGTTAGAACTTCTAGATTATAGAGGTGTGGGAAGAAAGATAATGAGTATTAGAGAACATGATTATATAAGAATGAAACAACTAGCTACATGACCTATTAATCAAGCCTTCAAGTTTGTCTAAAAGAGATGGGAAGAGCTAACCCTTGAGTTGAAGAAAAATGAGCCACACTCCTTGTATAATTTTGTAGCCATTATCTGAAGATTCCATAAGTACATAGACATTTCTAGGGATAATGGACTTAAATGGTTTTCACTCACCTTTCATCCACCTATTCTCCTCTTTCTAGTACCACATTGGATAGGGAAGAAACATGGGGAAGATGAAGCAGTAGAGAATATAAGGTTGGTAAAGCTTTCGTGTCAAAAAGGCTACTATTTGAGATAGACAAAGGGAGTTGATATTGTAGCATATTTCAGGGAAATAGCTCTATGGTATAACCTTTGAGCTTAAAAGTTGCTTGAGAACAAGCACATACTTTATTTGGGGGAAATGATGGGTCTAGATAATAGCTAGTTTTCTTCCATTTAGTTTTGTTATCCTCAAATTCAGTTGCACTTAATTTGTGGGATAACCCCTACAAAACTTGTCCATTTTGTAGCCTACGTTCTCTAAGCACGTAAAACGAGGAAAATCATACTTACCCTCATGCATGGCCTCGAGCCTCAAAAATTTATTTTGAGCATTTTCCTCTTTCCACCTTTCAAAATTTACAAAAGGGAGAAAGTTACAAAGTTAGAAAAATAAAACATGTAGGAGCGCTGAATTAAAGCACCCTTGCATGTCCTTTTACTAAATACTTTTCTTGTGCATTGTTGTTAAAAATTACTGCCTTTTCATCTTAAGTTTGCATGTGTATTTATGATGGGTTTTTAATGCTAGTTAGATTTAAATTTGTTTTTAATCCTTTTTAGTTTTGTTTTAGTCTTTCCCTTTGTTTGAATTTGTCCTTGGTTTGATTATCTCCTTCAAACTTCTGGGTTTTGATTTTTGCAAGGATTTGGGCGAGTTTACATTGGGTTTTACACTCCATCTGCATTTTCATGGGTATGTACATTCTTTCCACTTTCTCTATTTTTGGTTCATTGTTTTATATAGCTTGTAAATAGGGTTTGGGTCAATGTTTTAATTTTTTGTTTTCTTGTACTATGAAATTTTATGTTTCAATTTTTTGAGTTTGTTGTTCTTCAATTATTTCCATGACCTAGCATTTGTTTGAAAACCTGATAGGGTTTTCCCCTATTTAGGTTTGTAAACTCGTAAACCATTCTTATGAAGCTGAGTGTTTTACTGACTCACCCACATTTTTCATTGTTATGTATGCAAGGTTTGATCTTTTCCCTCTATTTAGATGAGTTACAGATATCTATCCGTCACAATATTCTTGTGCTTCGGGTGTTATTTCCTGATAAACACCTACATGAGGCCTTTGTGCATCACAGGTTTTAAAACCCGCATTGCACAGAAGAATAAATCACATGTATTGTCGAGACTTTACCCCAACTCAAGATTAAAACATAAGATGCTCATATGTTGTTGGTCAGGTTTTAAACCCCAACCAACACAGTAAACTAATGCCAAATTAGCATGTAACAACGATGAATTTCACTGTCGGTGCATGCTAGTTCAATCCAAACATAAGTGTTGAAGTGGTGAAATTTATCACTCACACTTAACAAGTATTACCTCTAAGTGTTAGGTCAGTAATGTTTACCGCCCTCACATCAAAGTTCAAACCCAAGTGTAAAGGTGGGGAAATTCCATGCTTATACACTTGGTCATGTTTTACCTTATGCAAGGTTGGTGAAATTTTTCAACATTGCATTAGACAAGTCTTACCCTGTGTAGGGGCAAAGAATTTCTCTACCCTTACAAAATTTTGTTCTATCCAAACATTTTGTGTAGGAGTGCTAAAATTTAGCACACCTATATAAAAAATAAAAAAATATATGTAAATGCTTAGAATTTCACCGCCTTTACACCCAAATCAACAAAGCACATGCAAAAGCATTAAATTTTAGCACTATTACACCAAAATACAAATTTTCATGCTAACGCTTAGAAATTTTTTGCCTTCATATCCAAGTTGCTAGTTCAACCACATCTACTTATTTTTTCAACACCTTTGCGCTTGAACACTTCAAGCGTATACAATAGCTCAAAATTTTCCCACCAGCACATATTACCCTATTTTTCTCTAACACTAGGAATTTTTTACCTTCTTGCTACAGTTTCACTTTAGAAAAAGCAAATCCATCAATATTTGAGCCTTCTCTAAGAAAAACTAAATCCATGAAGTATAAGTATTAGGGGGTTTTCTTGGTGACCACGGTGTCTTCCAACATTGATGAAATTAAGGATACTGAGATAGGACATGTGGATATGTCCGAGTTGTGGAGTGGACCAAGAATCAACCTTTGACCGAAGGGATGAGATACATAGTTGAAAGTAACATTCAATTAGTGCCATCATTCCCATTTGCCGCACACAATCCTAAGTTTGTACTTATACTGGCCATGTATAATAAAAAAGATGATAGAAGTGTTAGAGATGCTAATGGGAATGTGGTGATTAGGCTTGATGTAAAGTTCTTTGATCTAATCTTTCAGTGTCTGAGCATTGACAAATATTTAAATTTCACAATTGAGAAGGCATAGGCACATTATGACCAAGATCCAGATAATTGTAAAAAGACAATCAATGTAAGATGGTTGGAGAATACTGGATTAGAGGAGGGAGAACCTGAGGGATATGCAGGTAGGAAAGTTGAGATAATCTCAAAGAAAAGGGGATATGTGCCTAATTCAAGCAAAGCTCCTATACCAAAGATTAAGTTTGTTGTGAAAGGGAGTGAAATTCAAACTATTGAAGGGCCATCCAACACCACAGGGGAGGAGTTAGCTCAAGATGAAGAACAAGAAGATGAGGAAGTGTAGGAGTCTCCATAGGAGAACATTCTAGAAGATGCTTCTATTACCTATTCTCCCATTGTTGCTACCGTGTCTACCCCTACTCCTCCCGCTACTTCTGACAATCAACTTTTTTCATCTATAACCATTGCTCTTGCTGCTACTATTGAACAACCTTTACCATCAACCTCTGTTGTTTCTGATGTTACCATTTATGTTACACCTACTATTTCTATTCATTCCATTCATTCATCCACAACATTAGGATCCATTTTTGATAGCCCTAGGAATGAATTTGAGAATACCTTTGTTTCACCTTCTAGTATTCCAAGTTTGTATTCTCCTTCCTTTGATGTAACTTCACATTTAGATTTGGATAAGTTTATGTCAGATATTATGCAAAATGTGACAAGTGGGGGAATTCCTAAAGCAATTTTGACTAACACCCCACCACTTGTTACCACTACATTGTGACTGCAACCCCTTCTACTTTGAAAATGACTGCAAGAATTGAAGGGAGCTATTCTCATTTTTCACCTTGGCTACAAATCTAGACACCTAAGAGAAAGAATCAAGTCATCTCCCTAGACAACTTTGACTTTGGATAGTTGGCACCTATACAAAAAAAGTTCAAAAAGAAGCTAAAGACTCTTTCTAGGTTGCTGGTGGATAAAGCAAGATGCAAGTATGCTGAAGTGGCACAACCTCCTTTGGATAAGTCTATTGAGGAAGTTGATATTTCTAAGTATTCCATTACAAGGATTGAGTTGGTAAAATAACCCAATAAAGTTCCAAGGCAGATGCACAGTCAACATTAAATTCTCTTATTGAAAATTTTAATAAGGTAAAGGAGGTCAAAGATTGGTACAAGGCCAAAGTTGAGCAGTTAACTTCAGTACTCCAGAAGATTACCCAATCTTTAGAGTCAATAGAGCCTATGGAAACCAACATTGAAGATCCTATCATATAGAAGGAAGAAAAAGCTCTTTCTAGGGGAAAAGCAGTGGGTGATTTTATTGATAGGTTGATAGCATAAGGGACACAACTTCTGGAATCTTCTGTTGAAAGAATGGGGAATATGGAAAATGTAAGATCAGAGTTGGATAAAACTATTGATACATTTTCCCAAGAGCAACAAAAAATAGAGGCCAGTTTAGAAGCTTGGATTAAGATGCTCGCAACTAAAGCTCAACGTGTTAGTAGATATTGGGATAATTCCCAATAGAGAGATGTTTGTTGAGGTGAAGGAAACAATGAGACATAAGATACATGCCATCAAAGGTTTGATCAAAGACTTGCAGGCATCTTGGGAAGTCAGTGAAGACAAAGATTTAAATCTTGTCAATATAATTGAGGAACTACCTCACAAATTACTTGATGACAATTAGAAAATCCTTCCCTCTGATGAAGTTATCTCGGAGTTCACATCCATGATCCAGAAGGACTTTGAAGATCAAGCCTTCTTAGTGGCTTCGATGGACAAATTTCTAGACATTCAACTCACCTAGATAATCTCAAGGTATTTATGGAAAGGCATAGGAAAGCTTGCAACACCATCAAGAACCCAATAATAAAAGTTCTTGCTATCTCCAAGCATACTTTAGGTCCTCATAATGAAGAAGTCCAGGTGATCTTGAAGAAATATGAGGAAGATTTGGGGAACGACAGTGGAGAATGATGGACATGTCTATCCCATAGTTTATTTTTCAACATTTTTGCTTATGTAATTAGTTTTTGATATTTTACATGTCTTTTATCAATATGTAATTACATGTAAAAACAATACGAGTCCTAAATAAAATCGGATTGTGTTGTTGAATAAGTCAAATTAGTTATTGCTTTCCTATATTAACTCTCAACTCTCCTCTATATATATGAGAGTTTCTTTTGTAAAGGACCTTTTGATCTTTTGAAACAAAATGCTACCCATTTTGAGAAGCATACTTGAATCTTTGTGTTGAATGTGCATATCAAAAATTAATCAATAAAAGAGGCGGATTTACATCCAACCTTTGTTTTGGAGCATATTGGTTATGTGTAAGATTGTTCTTACGTCTTTCTTATCACATTTTCTTGAAATTGGTTTATAAAGTGGCATGATATTTCATTGTTGAAGGGAATTCATATTTGATATTGATAGTCTTTGAGCTACAATATTGTGTTTGGAGATTTAAGTGTTTGTGTATAAACTTGGTTAATAAATTGAAGTCTTTGAGTTGCGATTATTGGCTATATTTTTATGGATCTCTTGGTGTTGTTCGTTGAATCCCTTGAGTTGCAACTTGATACACTTGTTATATTTTGGAATCATCATTGGAAGCAACAAAAGTCTTTGAGCTTTTGTGGGTTTTCAGATAATGAAACACACAGATTCTTTCCAATTACTCTTAAGTTTAGTCAAGTTAGATATTGGTAATTACTGCTCTAAATAATGCTTTGAAGTGAGTTAATTATCATGATGGTATTATTGTAAGAAAGAAAATTCTTTTCTGAAATAAGAGAAAAGGATGATTGTAACACCCAATGAATAGTTTTAGTGTATGTAATCTTGGTTAGTTACTAGTTAGTTTAGAGAGAAGTAAGAAGGGAGCCTCCCCTTTTTGAGAAGATAGATTAATTTATCATCATAGCTGTGGTTGAAACAACCATTTTGTAATTAATCAAGTGATTACAAAATATTCACCCAACAAGTTTACGTATTTTAGAATTTCAATCTGCTAAGAACTCACAAACAATCCTAAAACTTATACATCTTTTATATCTTTCATGCATCTTAAACCAACTTTAGTATGTTCAAATATAATTATGGTATGATGGTAATTGTATGTATGGATGTGTGAATATTCATGAGATTCAGTACGAGTCTATGCTTAATTCATGGTTGTTAATGATGTTTATAATTTATATGAAGCTAACATCTTGCAACTAGAAGAACTGTAGCCCATAGCAACTAGATTGCCATCCCTTAGCAAAAGGATCGTAGGTAGTTGTAGGGGAGAATCCAAAATGCTGAAAACATGATAGCTCTAGGAAGTAATGAAAGAAACCATTGAAATGGTCAACCATGTGTCGCCAAATCACCAAATAAGATGATAGGAGAAAGGAGTCTACTTTGATAAGGAAAGCCATGATGTGACAATTTTCATGAGGCACATCTCTGTCACACTGTTAGGGAAGAGTTTTAATTTTACTTCTCTTCTTCTATGTTTTTCAACTATGGTTTTTAGGTACAAAGACTAGTCCTCTCCCTATTCTTGAGGGAGAGTGGACGTATGCATTTAAGTTCTATTTTTAGTCCTTGTGTGAATATAACTCCTCTCAAGCCTATATATTGGGGTTGATGGTTGAGGAACAAATCTAGTTGCTAAGTTCTAGTTTTTGTTTTACCAAAAAATACTTTATTGTTGTTAGTTTTATGTTATTTAGTTGTAATGGATATGTACTTCTAAATGATAAATATTTTGAAGATTCTTGTCATACTATGAGAAGTTTAGTTTTTATGCAATAAAGGAGTTTCAATTTACTATTATGAATTGTTGATCAGTAGTGCATATTTGATATCTCCTATGGGCATAACAACTCGAGCAAGGGCCAATCGAGGTACTACCAACCCATTTTTCTTTCTGTACTAGATTATATGTTCATTAATTTGTCTATTTATTTGAATTCTCACTTGTATGTATGCAAATTCCATAAATGATATTTTGTAACATGAATTACATTCTGTAACAACACGTTGAGTCAATCTTCGAAGAAGTTGAGAAGTTAGGAGTAAAAAGTCAGTAGTATCAATTAGTTGTAAGGTTCATTCTTAGTAGTTAGTAGTTATAGTATTAAGCCAAAGGTACTGTAGCATAAGCAACATATTATGTTATTTCCTCTATTTTACAATTTGATGATTTACTTTCCTTTCTAGCCTTTGTAGTTTTTATTACATGTGTAACCACCTATGTTTCATCGATATAGGGTGTAGTTAGGATTCTTGAATGCACATATAGTGCCAACACTATTAAAAGATTACTATCTTTGGTTGATAATTTAATGAATCCTTTGTGAGTGTTTGTTGAACAACTCAATTAGGAACCTATCCTCTGAATTGTGTATCCACTCATAAACACCAAGTTGATTGAACATTAGAAATGCCTTATAGTGAGTACTAACAATTATAATACCTTCAATAAAACATTCAATTCTCCTTGTATGAGATGAGTACTATGAATTTAGTCCATCAAGGAAATCAAATCTAAGTGGTAATTTGCAACACTTATTATTTATCACTTGTTTCATCCATTTGCCTCTGCCCAATTGAGGGGAAGCACTCTTTACATCATCATAGCCATTGTGAAGGTGGAAACACCAAAATGAGGTTTGACATAGGCAAGCCCCTATATAAAACAACCCTTTCTCCCCTCTCTTTTTTGCAGACAACATATCTAAAGTGGATTTGGGAGAAGATTGAAGACCTAATTGCAAGATCAAGCATTCAAGCCTATTACTTCAACAAATTAGGGAAACGAGAATTATTCATCATCAAATGAAGTTCCAAAGCTAAGTCTAGGAGGGAAGAACCTGTAGACTATAACCTATTGAGACCTGTTCACATATTCTAGAAAGTAACATTCTCATTCTAGGGCACCACCACCCTTGTCCAAGTAATTTCAACCCTAGTTTACATGCCAAGTTCCCCTGTCTTTGCACTCTGCTTTTCTATCATCAATTTATATGTTGCAATTCTATACTTTTCTAAAATCATATCAATTTTTTGTAGATTCATAATTGAAATAATCAATGAGTTCAAGTCCTAATCAATCTAATCAACCCAACAAACCCCCAAAAGAGGAACCAAAACCTTGATTTACCATTTTGGCTCTTCTATTAAGGATAGAAGCCAAGTGGTATTGTGTGATCAATTTTGATTCCTCTCTAATGTAATATCAGCAAAGGTACAATTTAGGACCTGTTGACGTGTCGGATGGCACATCAACATGTAAATAGCATATTGCTATTCTGTTTCTCCTGAAAGAGAAAGATAACACATGGATATCTTAGCTCCCAACATCTTTGTAGTTGGTTCTCAACTGTGCTGATGTTGCTCAGTGGTCAATGTAACAGTAATGCTCAAGGGGCCTGCTGGTGTGAGCTTCTGAATTGTTCTAAGATCAAGCATGAATTTAAACCTACTCTAACCAGGGTTTTTAAAGAAACAGAAAAAGATAGATCAAAGCTTTAGAACAGAAAAGAACAATAATTCATCCAACTTAACCAGACTTGTTACCTTTCAAGGAATTATAAATTAATACTGAAGAACAAAATTAACTTGTGATTAACACACAGTTGCATTCATTCACAGTGCTAATTTCTACAATAGAGTACTAGTTACCATTTTAAATAAAACACCAAAACAACATTCCATTCCTTGAAGGCTTCACAAATCAAATGATTAACTTAAGACAAACATCATTTTGAAACACAATCTGAAGTAGATTAAGATCTGGTTGCTTCTACTGTTAGTGAAACAGATAAGCAACACTTACAAAGCTGACACAATCACTAGTGTACAGAAAATCTATGACTCCAAATTGTTTCCATTTATACTAAGAGAACTTGAAAGATGCATTATAGGCTTCTGCTGAATCTAACTCCTAACTAAGAAGACAAAAGAAGCTCCTATTACAAAGAATTAGGATGCAGTTTTGTCTCCTCTATCTTTCCCCTATTTCTCTATGTATTCTAAAACTTCTTCTAACCTTCTAACTACAACTTTTTTTACTCTCCTGCTACTCTATCTCTTCTAACCTTCTACAAAGAGGCCAAAATGCCATATATATAGAGTGTACCAAAATGAATCTGCTGTCCCCTATCTTAGGGTTTACAAAAATCTCACTTGGTCGTAGGAGGGTCAGGCTTTAGATCTTTTGAAAAGAGTTGGTTCTGCATTGAATGCGTATCCCTGTTGTCTATGTCGGTGGCAGCTTGACCTCAAGAGAAACCTTCAGATCTTTTGTAGTTGAAGCATTTACTCCTGGTATCTGTGTCTATCTTTCAACTCCTTTGAAGGGCTACCTTGAATGCTCTAAAGCATTTTACCATTAATACCGATCCGCCTCCTCGCTAGTAGTCACTACAGCTCTCCCTATGAGTCATGGTTGCTTCTTCCTTCTGCCTCATTCATGTTCAAGACCTTTATGCACATTGAACGTCTTCTGGAAGCATCATCGTGCCTCTCTTTAGGTCTGAACATCATCACCCGAGCTGATCCATCGCCTTGATCTCAAAATGAATCCATTTCGTTTGCATTCTGTTGGTCATCCTTTTTTGTTTTACCAAAATAGTCAATCAGTCAAATTGTTACTGGTTCGCCTCCTGAGCTCCTTCTGATTGGTTAAACATACACCACACAAGACTCTCGGGCGATCAAAAGTGGTCCACATTAGATCACATGTCGGTGAGACACTTATCGTGTCTCCCCAATGCAATTATATCCCATGGCAGCTATTTGGCAAAGCACACGACGGTCGCAGGACGCTACAACGAGTGACCAGAGTCCTATCGATATCACAAAACCCATCGGGAAGACAAACATTATCAGTCAAAAGTCATGGCGAATTCCACTGGGCATACCGATATCCTTCTCTATCGCTGAGACCTTTCTTGTCGGTAGGACATCCTGGTGAGTGCAAATATTCTACTTGGAATCTCCCCGATCTCCTCCTTATTCTCAGGGCTTGAGCTCCTTTTCCTTTTGGCAAGACCTCTAAATCAGCAAAAGGTTATGGCAAGCTCCCCTAGATTACACCACTATCCCCTTCTACTGGTAAATCCATTGCTATCGGCAGGAGATAAGACGGTCATCAAGAACTTATGTCGAGCCCCTCTTCTCTCGACGAGCATATTCCATCTCGGGGAGACCTTACCTTGAACTCACGCCCTATCGCCGAGACTCATTAGGTCGGTGAGACCTTTCATCAAGCATGTTTTATCACACCGAAGGAAAAAACATATCAGAAAGACCTCGCTTTCAATGTGACCTTATAGCGAACCCCCTTGTCTTTCCCCAAGCTCATTCTTATAGGTGAGCTCCTTCATGTTATATCAAAGACTGACCCTTCGGCGAGACCCACTGCTAGTTGGCCAGACCTCCTGCCGAAGGAAAAATTATCGCCGAGCTCAAACCTTCAGTGGGACCTCCTTCTGTCGGGCAGACTCCTGGCGATATCACTTCTGTGTCACCGAGACTTTAGCACGTCGGCCAAACTTCATGCCGAAGGTTAACCATTCTCCCCGAAGACAAACCTTTTCGGCAAGAGTCCACCATGTTGGTGAGACCTCTTGCCGACGCTATTCTTCCATTTCACATGTGTCGCTGTAACATTCTCTTATCGGGGAGATATCCCATAGACACCTTATGTCTCGCCGAGAAATCTCCATAAGTTTACTTTTTGTCGCCATGACAATATCATTCTCTCATTGATGAAGCAATATGTTGGTGTGACAAAATGGGTCGGAAAGGCTGGAAGACCTCACCCCGATAGAATCCTTTTTTTTGCTTTGTCGGTGAGACCAAATACACTCACCAAGACATCCCTCTGCTGCAAAAGTTCCTTACCAAGATGCATATCCTTATCAGTGGTCGGCAAGACACAAAGCGCTCGGCAAGACCATAGACCGAAGACACAACTCTTGCCGAAGAGTGTATCCCTCTGCCGCTGGTCGGTGAGACATTCCCTTCACCGAGACATTAAGCCGAAGCCTCCTTGTTTCAACGAAGCCCTATTTTAACTCGGGGAGACTCCACTTAGTCGCTGAGAGCTCATAGCGACCAAAATGTCTCGGTGACTCCTTGGATTTCAAATGAATAGAACCTAACTGCCACTCGACTAGACAATAGGAGGGTCTCAACGACTTTTTCCTGAGGAATTTTATGCTGAATGGGACTGAAGCATGCTTTAAAGTTGACTTCTTTGAGAGATATTTCCAAATGAGTGATTCAATCCTGCAAAACAAATACCTCAGTCAGTCCTTGGAGCATATAAAATACATTATTGTTCATGATTATTTCATTGATTCTTAGCAAGAAGAAAACAAACTCAAGCTGAGATATAAGAAAAATTTAACATAACCAGCAGACAAACTCAGGAAGAAAAAATAGAAGAACCCCCAAGAGCAAAGAAAATAACCAAAGGCAAAGAAAACAAAAGAGAAGGGGACCCATTTTGTTCCAAATCAAAATGGGGTGGTTATGCAAGGCATAACAAATGGCGACTTCAGCTGGGAAAATGGTTTAACCATTTTCAAGAAACTGAAGGATTCAGCTACCCAGAACTCCTAGTTTATGAACATCACAACTCCAGTTGGGTCAGTTTTAGTAACCAAGGCTAAGCTAGAATCTCAAATGTAAATCAATCAATAGCTACTCCTGAATCTATGTGTGTGCTTGATTGTGCATCACTCTTTTATAAAGTTCTCTCGATCTTTCAGACAACAATGTGAAATATTTGAGCTACATGAGTTGATTCCTTTAGTTGTTGTGCAATGATATCTTGGGCATTGTTCCGTTGCCAGTCATTCATAGCCTCAAAGAAGATACCTCTAGTTCTCTCACAACATTTCTCTACTACCAGCCAGGTCCATAGCCCCGGTAGAGATACTGGAATCACCCATTCATATTGAGTCCAATTTTCTTGTAGATAATTCTTTTCTCTTTTTTTTTTGGAGTTTTAGATATTTCATTCAATCAATTCTTTTTTTTTTCAATATGTTAGATGTTTAACATCTGTTCTGGGTTGAAAACTACTATGGACCTCATAACAACACTTGGGAGATCAGATTTTTCACTCAAATCTTACAACACTGTCATCTTAGGACAAATATACCATTACAAGAGAAGATGATCTTGATGATTTGTGACAGATTCAGAGGGAGCTAATGAAGGTTATTTACTTTGTACCTTGTTTTCAATACTTTCCACAGCTCTTATTGACAATGGGCATAAAGGAAAAGTTTAGGACAAAATCACCCAATCAACAAACCTGAAAATATCTAAACCCCTTCTCTCCTAATGACCAAAGTATACTCGAGATAACAACCACCATTTTAAGATGGGAAATAACAGATAAACCCCAAAGAACAAAACAAAATAGAAACCAAAAGAACAAAGGAAACAAAAAGACGGAAAGAAAGGACAACCAAACAAACAACAAATTATTTACAAACAAAAGAGCAAATTACTTACACAAAGAGCAGCAGATTATTCACAAAAAGAACAGAGTTATTTACATGCAAAGATTATTTACAAGTAGAAACTATTTACACAGATGCATCACCCAGCAAAGTTACCAACTTCATGATTCAAAATAGTGTTTAAGAAACTGTCCATTGATAGGCAATGAAACAAGTTCTCCAATTAAACTACTCAATTGGAAAGCATTTTCTCCTAGGATATTAGCAATCTGATAAGCACCTAGCTAGAGCTTATCGAATTTCTGGTGACTGCCCTTCTTTTCACTAGCTTTATCCAATAACAACACAAGGTCTGATATCCTAAAAGCTTTGATTTTGGCTCTTTTTTCAAACCAACATTTGACAACAACTTGGTATTGTTGCAAGGCGGCATCTCCCTGTTCTTCTAATTTCAACAAAGCAGCTAATCTTACTTCTATCCTATTGTCACTAGAGTAGAATTTCTACATGAACTCAAGGATTGGTATTTGCAGATGGATGGGGAACACAGGCTCTTGGCCATATACCAGCTTGAATGGTGAGGTCTTTAAAGCAACCTTGATCCTAGTTCTATCTGCCCATAATGTAAATCTCAGCTGGGTATGCCAGTCCCTAGGGTTGTTTTCTAAGAATTTTTTAATTACCCCTAAGAGATTCTTGTTGGTTGATTCTGAAACTCCATTTCTTTGTAGGTAATAGTTTGAAGAATATTTTAAAACAATTTTCTGATCATAAGCCTACGAAATGAACTCAGCAGAAGAGAAAGTAGAGCCATTGTCACATACCAAAGCGAAGGGTACCCCAAACCTAGTTGTAATGCATTCGATGAGGAACTTGATCACTACCTCCATTGTACTGTTCTTGCAAGGTATTGCCTCTGTCCATCTTGTGCAATAATCAATAGCAGTCAAAATAAACTTGTGTCCTATAGAAGAGTTTGGGTTAATTACCCCAATAAAATCTAGTGCCCACTGGGAAAATGGCCTTACCTCATAGACAGGCTTCAAGGGCATGGTTGAATGGCATTCTTTTGATGTAGAGATATGACATATGTGACATGTTCTTGTATGCTGATGGGCATCTTTGAACATGCATGGCCAGTAATAACTAGATCTGAGGATCTAGTGTGCCAATGAATCTGCAGAACCATGACCTGTGCTATGTTTCCCATGAAACTTAGAGATCACATGTTTAGCCTCTTACTGATCAAGGCATCGTAGGTACACTCCATCGAAATTCTTCCTGTATAGAAATCCTCCTTTGAGCATATAGTGAGAGCTCTTCATTTTCAACACTCTCCTCTGAGTTGCATTCATTCCTTCTAGACACTGATTGTTGAGCATAAAATTGACAATATCAGCATACCAAGGGTCATTGGAGAAGGATTGAGTAGTGTATTGCTGACAAATAATGTTGTTACCAACATTCGCCATAGATTTAGACAAGCCTGTACCTCTAACAAGTTTCATCAGGTGTATCTCTAGATCAAACTCCTACAGAATGGCCATCCATTTCCCTCTTGTTTCTCCCAGCTCGCTCTACATGAGTAGGGACTTCACAGCTGCATCAGGGACTACAACAATAATTTGACTTCGGAGGATGTAGTGCCTAAATTTCTTGATAGCCCTAACTAGCGCAAAAGATTGCTTTTCAAGCGGTGGGTACTTAACTTCAACATTTTTGAATGGAGAGCTCATGAAAGCGATTGGCCTCTCCTCTGTCTCTCCTCTTCGTTGAGTCAGTATTGCTGCATAGGAATGTTCAGAAGTAAAGGAATAAATATAGAATGGTTTTAAGTAATCAGGGCTGGTGAGGACTAGTGCTTCTGAAATGGATTGCTTGATCTGTGAAAATGCGGCCTTCGCCTCATCACTCCATTCTATTTTGGTGTCTTTATTCATCATTTCATTCAGTGGTTTTATGATTTCTTCAAAGCCCGTGATAAATTTCCTTATGAAGTTGATCTTTCCAAAGAAAGATCTCAACTCTTTCTTGCTTCCTGGCCTGGTAATCTTGAGGATGGACTTAACTCGATCTAGGTCAATTCATATTCCTCTTTTTGAGATTATGTGTCCCAAAAGCTTCCCTTCAGAAAATTTGAACACGCACTTGTTGGGATTCAGGGAGACGCCATATCAGATGCATCTTTCAAGAACCTTGGCCAAGTCTGCAGCGTGGTTCAGTCAATCCCTAGAGAACATCATGAGGTCGTCCATGTAGACAATAATGCATTTACCAATTAGATATTTGAATGCTATGTCCATGGCGCATTGAAAAGTTGCTCCGGTGTTTATCAAACCGAATGGCATCCTTCTGTATGCAAATGTTCCCCACTTTGTAGTGAAGGTTGTCTTCATTCTGTCTTCACAGTTAACCATTACCTGATTGTATCCAGAGTAACCATCCAAAAATGATATCATCTGAGATCCATTGACAGTCTGTAAGACTTCATCCAGAGAAGGGAGTGGGTAGTTATATTTTTCTGAAGCTCTATTCAGATTTATGAAGTCTACACATAGCTTGATCTCTTTGTTTTTCTTACGGACTGGAACTAAGTTAGCCACCCATGTTGAATAGCGTACCAGGAAGATTATCCTTGCAGAAAGCAATTTTTGAACTTCCTTAAGGATCAGTGGCTCAATCAGGGTGTTGAAAGGGCGCTGTTTTTGTCGGAATGGTTTTGCTTCGGGCTTCAGAGGGATAGTATGAGTCATTATAGAAGCATCGAATGTCTTTAGGTCTTCATATCCCCAAGCTATTGCAGCAATATCTTTCTTCATTTCCTTCAATATATCTTTTCTGATTGCTTCAGGGCAGGCTTTCCCTATGTAGACATTCCTTTCAGGGCCAAAATCAGCTAGGTTAACAATTTCATATTCACCTCCCTTATCTGTAGCTGATATTTTCTCCTAAGCCCTTGGGTCTGAGTCAAAAATTCTTTCCAAGGCCACCATTCCCTTGGGAATGCTATTACCTTTTAGATTGAGGACCCCCTCTGTATCACAATCTCCAGGGTTCCAATCTCCTTGATCCCTATTGGAATCATCAATGATTTGTCCTTCAAAAACATCTGAACTTGCTAGAAAAGTAAGGATATGTCGATCATCATCAAAGACTTGAAAGTTCTTGACATTGTCAGGAACAATAGGGGTGGATATCAATTCCACTAAGAATTTCTTAAACCTAGAGCCTTGCATAGGTTCCAAGGTACTTACAGCAACAACCAATGACTCAGCTATCTGATTTTCTTCTCTAGGGATTAAGCTAATCCCAAAGGCATCAAAGTCTTTGATCAGGTTCCATACCTTGTTTCTATATGCTGCCAGCCTTCTATTGTGACACGTGTATTGGTTGCGCACTTGCTTGAAAACTAATTCTGAATCTCCTTTGACCACCAAGGCAGTGACCTTCTTATGCGCAAACATCAACCCCCAAGCTAGAGCTTCATATTCTGCTACGTTGTTAGTACATCCAAATTGCAACCTGTAAGAAGCAAAGAATGTTTTCCCTTTTGGGCTGGTTAGTTTAATCCCAACACCACAGCCTGTTTTGGATTTAGATCCATCAAACGTGAGGGTCGATAGTTGATCATGAGCTGGAGTTGGTCCTTTTGAGGTCATGGTGGGCACTTGGGTAGAATGAGCCAGGGGTGGGACTACTTGATCTTTTGCATCAGATATAGGGAATGGGAGTTCAACCGGTTCCTCAAGTGCACCTTCCAATTCCTGCTTAGCTATATCATATAACCTGTGGCTATCCTTCTGACAATTATTTGTGCCTTTGGTTAACCCCTCAGGTTTTGGGGTATTTGTCAATGCAAGGATGTCAAATAAACCTTGGGGTTGTTCCTTATCAATATGCTGATTTGGAAATGTGTCTGGGGTAGGTTCGATTTGAGAAGGAACTTCCTTTGAAGGTATCCTATCTCTGGTTAACATTATTGCTTCCTTGGCTTCAAACGAGAAGTGATCTGCAACGACCTCAGGGTGACTTGAGCTAGCTTCTCTACCTTGGAAAACATGATTTAAAATGCTAATGCAAGGTTGGCAAGTCAATTCAAAATGATTTTGGTAATGCACCCTGCACCAATTAGGGAGTAGAAGACTTTGCAAATCGATGTCTTCCCCCAAGACCAGCTGATCCTATTGTAGCTTGTTGATCAATGCTTGTTGGTTTTTATTAATCACAGAATCAGGGAAATTTCATATTGGTAGTTCTTTAGGATCAAAAATAGAAAAGGTTAAGATTTTATCTCTTTTATAAACCCCTATCCCAATTTTGAAATAGGCCACCTCATTGGGGAAATCATATTCAGTGATGATATGCTTGAGGCAGGGCTCACTTTCGATCCTAATCTGAGTAGGAATTCCTCTCCATGGTAGCCACATATGTGAAAAGTCAAAGGAAAGATACCTCCTATACCTTTCATCAAACTCTACTCAGCAGCATACCATAGGTCTCAGGAATGTCTGCTACTTGAATGTCTATGTTGGTTTGAACCCTGGGGTTTGATCCTACTTGCACATGTATGTTTCTTAATTCGCCCACCACATTAACCTCCATTTTGTCAAGTTGGATGACCTTCTTGTTTGTCTGAATGGAGTTTAATCCCAACTTCTTACATATGGAAAATGGCATAACATTGCCTAAAGCCCCTGAATCCAACAAACAATTATGTAGGTTCTTCCCACAAATTCTTAAACTCAAAAGAAAGGGTGGAGTACCTACCTTGTTTCTGTACAAGGTTGCATTCATGTCCCCAGCAGGTGCCACCTTGTTCTTTCCTTTTGATTTGTCAGCTTGCTCCAAGCTTTTCGGCACTATCTCCCCGTTGGGCGAGCACCACTTTAGGATAATCAAAGGAAATACAACAAAGAAGTTTCTATTCTGCATCTCGAAACAATATCAAATTCTATCATAACACATTACTTTTGAAAACACCAGAGGATTACCCCGTTTACTATGGAAGTCGGGCCTTTGGTGGAGGAGGGTTATTATCAACACTTTTATTTGGAGGCACCATGTGATTAGGTGGCATTGATGAGGTGAACGGACCCTTATTCTGATTTCTCAGGAAGTGTCCTTTTGTCTGAAAGGCTTGGGCATCATATGAATCTTCCTCTGGTTCATTCTCCTCTTGCCTTAGGAATGAAGGTTCCTCTTCAAAGAGGTCATATGTCATTGCTATGTCTACTAAGCTGCCTTCTTTGTGGGGATTCCCTTGGAACGTTTGGGCATCTGCCTGTGCCATCTTGACAACTTTCTCCACTGGGGTGGTTCACCTCAGATGGGTTAGGTATCATGCAACTACACCAGTGATCATAAAGTTGAGTGCGATACGTTTGCGTTATGTGATCTCTCATTAGCTTGATGTGTTTGTGAAAAATCACCATTATTGGGCCTGTATTCCATTGTCACGGTATTTGGCCTTTGGTTATATCCCTTATTCTGATTTTGATACCCTTGGTTAGAGGAGTTTTGGCCTTGATAACCCCTTTGGTTGTAATTGTTGTTATTATGATAAGTACCCTGATTGTTGCTGTTTTGATTAGGGTAGTTACCTTGGTTTTGGGAGGGGTTCAATCGAAGCTGAGCCATGTCATTTGTGACCTGAGACAGTGTTTTCTTTAAGGTTTCTACCTCATTTGTAAGTTGAACTGTCTTCTCACTTTCCACACTCTTAGCAACAGGTGGCTGACCATCATGATTTGGTGTTCCAACTTGGTTATGATGACCATGGGAACTTTGAGAAACCTGTGGTTGTTGGAAGAAGTCAGGAGTTCTATTAGCAAAGAATGGAATAGGTGGTTGAGTTTGCAATTCAGACACAGGTCCATAATGGGAAGGAGACATTCTCGGGATAGTATTGAATAGAGGGGTTGGGCTATGCATCTGGTATCCTATTGAAGGGAAACCTCTTCCCAGACTTCCTTGTTGAGAACTAATTTGTTGCTGCAGCTTGATAGCTAGATGATAGACTTTGGATAGAGAATCAATATCAGCTGGTTGATAAGTCCTTTGCAAGAACAAGCTAAGCAAGGGGTCTATAACTCTAAAGTAAGCTTGAATGACACTATTCTCAGCGACTAGATAAGGGTCTTGCAATCTCTTGTATATTCGTTGGAACTTGGTATTGAACAAGGGCACATATTCACATGGCTCTTTCCTAATAGTAGCAAACTGGTGGTATAAAAGAGCTGGATCCACATAAACCCTAAACTGATTGATGAAAGCATTTTCCAAGTGTGTCCAGGTCAAAATGGAACCTTGAGGAACATTAAGGTACCAATTGTATGCCATATCCCCTAAGGAGTAAGGGAACAACCTATAGACTACATCATGGCTAGCTATCTGAGCTCTGGTACAAGCATCCTTAAAATCTTGTATGTGTTCTTCAACACTCCTTGATTCGCCATGAATGTACTTGGGGCAAAATTTCTCAGGGTTCTTAGGCATGTCATGAAAACCTCTAGGAATAGTCCCCAATGGAGAGGGATTATTCTGAAAGAACACCATTGGTGGGGGTGGTGGTTGAGCCAGCTGTTGTATGGGTTGAACCAGCTGTGATGACAATTGAGATGGGTGTGGTGGTGGATTGATAGGTATCCACTGGGGTATTGGTGAAAATCCTGGTGGAGTGAGCGGGGCTGATAAGGGTGGTATGATGGTTGAGCCAGTATTATGACTCTTGTGTCTTATTGGGGTCTTGAGTTCTATCAAAGGCGGTGGATTTTCAGCTGATCAAATAACTCTATGGGACCTTTTTGATGAGAAAAACCCAGTTTTATCCAACTTGCCCTTCTAGCCCCTCCCTCTAGTGCTAGATCTGTTGATGTGTCAGATGGCACAACAACATGTAAACATAATATTGCTATTCTGTTTCTCCTGAAAGAGAAAGATAACACATGGATATCTTAGCTCCCAAGGTCTTTGTAGTTGGTTCTCAACTGTGCTGATGTTGCTCAGTGGTCAATGTAACAGTAATGCTCAAGGGGCCTGCTGGTGTGAGCTTCTGGATTGTTCTAAGATCAAGCACGAATTTAAACCTACTCTAACCAGGGTTTTTAAAGAAACAGAAAAAGATAGATTAGAGCTTTGGAATAGAAAAGAACAATAATTCATCCAACTTAACCAGACTTGTTACCTTTCAAGGAATTATAAATTAAAACTGAAGAACAAAATTAACTTGTGATTAACACACAGTTGCATTCATTCACAGTGCTGATTTCTACAACATAGTACTAGTTACCATTTTAAATAAAACACCAAAACAACATTCCATTCCTAGAAGGCTTCACAAATCAAATGATTAACTTAAGACAAACACCATTCTGAAACACAATTTGAAGTAGATTAAGATCTGGTTGCTTCTACTGTTAGTGAAACAGATAAGCAACACTTACAAAGCTGGCACAATCACCAGTGTACATAAAATCTATGACTCCAAATTGTTTCCATTTATACTAAGAGAAATTGAAAGATGCATTACAGGCTTCTGCTAAATCTAACTCCTAACTAAGAAGACAAAAGAAGCTCCTATTACAAAGAATTAGGATGCAGTTCTGTCTCCTCTATCTTTCCTCTATTTCTCTATGTATTCTAAAATTTCTTCTAACCTTCTAACTACAATTTTTTTTACTCTCTTGCTACTCTATCTCTTCTAACCTTCTACAAAGAGGCCAAAATTCCATATATAAAGAGTGTACCAAAAAGAATGTGTTGTCCCCTGTCGTAGGGTTTAAAAAAAATCTCACTTGGTCTCAGGAGGGTCGGGCTTTAGATCTTTTGAAAAGAGTTGGTTCTGCATTGAATGCGTATCCCTGTTGTCTATGTCGGTGGTAGCTTGACCTCAAGAGAAACCTTCAGATCTTTTGTAGTTGCAACATTTACTCCTGGTATCTGTGTCTATCTTTCAACTCCTTCGAAGGGCTGCCTTGAATTCTCTAAAGCATTTTACCATTAATACCGATCCGCCTCCTCGCCAGTAGTCACTACAACTGTCCTTGTGAGTCATGGTTGCTTCTTTCCTTCGGCCTCCTTCATGTTCAAGACCTTTCTGCATGTTGACCGTCTTCTGGAAGCATCATCGTTCCTCTCTTTAGGTCTGAATATCATCACCCGAGCTGATCCATCTCCTTGATCTCAGAATGAATACATGTCGTTTGCATTCTTTTGGTCTTCCTTTTTTGTTTTACCAAAACAGTCAATCAGGTCAAACAATCTCATTATCAGGCTCCTTTTGATTGGACATAAACATATGCCATAAGAATCGGCGATCAAAAGTGGTCCACATTAGATCGCATGTCGGTGAGTCATTTATCGTGTCTCCCCGATGCGATCATATCCCATGGAAGCTATTCGGCAAAGCACACGACAGTCGGCAGGACGCTACAACGAGTGACCAGAGTCCTATTGATATCACAAAACCCATCGACAAGACAAACATTATTGGTTAGAAGTCATGGAGAATTCCACTGGGCATACTGATATCCTTCTCTATCACTGAGACCTTTCTTGTCGACAGAACATCCTAGCGAGCGCAAATCTTCTACTCAGAATCTCCCCGATCTCCTCCTTATTCTCTAGGCTCGAGCTCCTTTTCCTTTCGGCAAGACCTCTGAATCGGCAAAAGGTTATGGCGATCTCCCCTTGGTTACATAGATATCCCCTTCTACTGGTAAATCCATCACTGTCAGCAGGAGATAAGATGGTCGTCAAGACCTTATGTCAAGCCCCTCTTCTCTCAGCGAGCATATTCCATCTCGGGGAGACTTCTTTGTTTCGGGAAGACCTTACCCTAAACTCACGCCCTGTCGCTGAGACTCACTGGGTTGGCGAGACCTTTCATCGAGCATGTTTCATCACACCAAAGGGAGAAAACATATCGAAAAGACCTCGCTTTCGGTGTGAAATTATAGCGAACCCCCTTGTCTTTCCCTGAGCTCGTTCTTATCGGCGAGCTCCTTCATGTTATATCGAAGACTGACCCTTCGGCGAGAACCACTGCTAGTAAGCCAGACCTTCTGCTGAAGGCAAAATTATTGCCGAGCTCAAACCTTCGGTGGGACCTCCTTCTGTCCAGCAGACTCCTGGCTATATCACTTCTGTGTCACCAAGACTTTAGCACATCGGCCAAACTTCATGCCAAAGGTTAACCATTCTCCCCGAAGAAAAACCTTTTCGGCAAGATTCCACCATGTCGGTGAGACCTCTTGCCGACGCTATTCTTTTGTTTCACATGTGTCGCTGTAACATTCTCTTATCGGGAAGACGTCCCATAGACACCTTATGTCTCGCTAAGAAATCTCCATAAGTTTACTTTTTGTCGCTGTGACAATATCATTCTCTCACCAATGAAGCAATATTTCGGTGTGACAAAATGGGTCGGCAAGGCTACAAGACCTCACCCCGATATAATCATTTTTTGTGCTTGGTCGGCGAGACCAAATGCACTCGCCAAGACATCCCTCCACTACAAAAGTTTCTCAGCGAGATGCATATCCTTATCGGTGGTCGGCAAGACACAAAGCGCTCGACAAGACCACACATCGAAGACACAACTCCTGCCGAAGTGTGTATCCCTCTGCTACTGGTCGGTGAGACATTCCCTTCACTGAGACATTAAGCCGAAGCCTCCTTGTTTCGACGAAGTCCTATTTTAACTTGGGGGACTCCACTTAGTCGCCGAGAGCTCATAGTGACCGAAATGTCTCAGCGACTCCTTGGATTTCAAATGAATAGAACCTAACTGCCAGTCGGCCAGACAACAGGAGGGTCTTAGTGACTTTTTCCTGAGGAATTTTATGCTGAATGGGACTGAAGCATGCTTTAAAGCTAACTTCCTTGAGAGAGATTTCTAGATGAGTGATTCAATCCTACAAAACAAATACCTCAGTCAGTTCTTGGAGCATATAAAATACATTATTGTTCATGATTATTTCATTGATTCTTAGCAAGAAGAAAACCAACTCAAGCTGAGATAGAACCAAAATTTAACAGAACCAACAAACAAACTCAAGGAGAAAAAATAGAAGAACCCCCAAGAGCAAAGCAAATAACCAAAGGCAAAAAAAACAAAAGAGAAGGGGGGACCCATTTTGTTCCAAATCAAAATGGGGTGGTTATGCAAGGCATAACAGGACCTAGATACATTTTCTCACATCACATCAACACCTCAACCAAAGAATTCAAGAGTCCTCCATGGTGCCGAGATGACAACATATACAAACCACATGAAGATAACCATCTCTTGTCAATAGAACCCAATATTTTAATGAACTCTCACTGCATAGGAAATAAGATCCAAGAGCTCCTCCATGATGCCAAAAACCACTACAAAAGAGCATCTTCCATTAAATTATGAATCTAACACCACTACTACAAGCTCCCACTAAACCATGATACCAATCTCTCCATTAAATTATGATAACCATATCATAAATGAAGATTGTCCATTTCCCCATCATGATAAAATAACTCAACACCAAGAGCTCCCAAAGGGAAGAGTATAACCATGATCTCCAAAACCAAGAAGATACCAAACTGCCAAACCATCACTGTCATAAGCTCCCACTGAATAGTGTAATCAAGATATCCATGACATCATAATAACTATCTGCTAACTAAAGATCAACCAAAGTACCTTACACAATTTCAAAGAACTCGATTGTAACAACAAGAGATCCTAAAAGGAAAAGTAAAACCATGATCCTCAAACAAGAAGATACACCGCCACAAAAAAACAAGAATCAATCTAACACCACCAACAATGCACCTACATAAGTAATCATGTCATTTCAAAGTCCCAAAGGCACAAAAAACATCCATGACATCATGATGAGCACTAAATTTATGAGCATCAAACTCTCATCGTGTCACACATAGTTAATAAGCATAGGTCCCACATCATGGCTATACCTAGTAACATCATCTCCCCACCTCAAAGTGATACAAAAACTAACAAAATAAGTGACTAAACTAAGACAAAAATATGAATATGTAACAACAATGAAAAATTTACGGGTACAAACAACCCACATCTGGGTCAAATATGCAACTTTTAAGTATATACAACCTACAACATTACACAACTCATAGAGCTCACAATGCAACATATAATTTTAATAATATAATGATAAGCATGTCAAATGAGGGTAATCAAATATTTACATGTGAGTGTACAATGAATCAAACACTAAATCACCAATATTTAATTTGCCACAAGCACATAAAACTACCATAATAAAAAAGAACCCATAAAAATATCAGATATAAATAAAAAAAAGCATGCTAAAATATTTCTAAATCTAACCCACTATTTAGTGTTATGAACAAGCTTTTCGTCAACTATAAGAAGTCCAAAATCCAACTCTATATGCACAATTTATGACCTCTCCAAGTTTGAAAGAACATATGACTTCCAACATGAATTTATCTATCAAAACAAAAACTATAGAAAATAAATTGATATCACAATGTAGTTTTTAAAAATACCTTTCCAACAACTATAAGAAGTCGACAAATAGACTCTTTGGGTGAAAGTTATTCTCTCCAAATAAAATGCTCCAATTTGGCTAGTAGGTGGTAGGTTGGCAGCCCCTAGGTGGTCCCACTACCAGTATTGGCATGTTGGTGGTGCTCAAGTGATATTGTAGGTGGTAGACTTAAAATCTCATTCAAAGCAGGTTCAATTTTTTTGTTTTATCTCATAAGGGGGTTGAGTGGCATAGAGGCTAGTCCCCCATGGGATTGAGGACCTAGTTTGGGGGGCTTAGCCCCACCAGTGTTGGAACCTATCAACAAGGGGGCAATTTCCAACCAACAATGCTAATGATGTTGACAATGCCAATAGACCTATCAATAGGTCATGCAACTTATGCAAGGTAGGGGGTGGTGTGGAGTATGCAGACCCTCTACTCCCCCCTCTAATTAAATCTATTTTTGATTTTCAATGTAATTTTTTTTAAAAAAAATTCCTTCTATAGATGAAATAGTATGGTTGTACGATTGTATGACATGGCTAGGAGGAAAAAAATTGCATTTTTATCAATAACCAAAATAGGCCAAATGTTATGTCATGTTCATCCCTCAGAACTTTTGGATACAACGATGAAGTTTGTTTTGTCCCAAGGGGTTATCTATGAAACTTCACCTACAAAACCCTCATGGTGAACACAAAAAAAAAAACCATTTTTCCAACAAAGATTCATAAACCCATATCTACAAAAACAACCCGCTTAAAACCCTGATACCTTGCAATGTATTCATTATTTCATGCAAAGTCCTAGATTCAAATTTGAACCAGATCTTCTCCAACAAGGGTTATACCAACCACAACCATGACTTTGTTGCAAGGTTTGTGCCCTTGGTATCCTTGTGTTGTGCAATGCAACACTTGGGTTCATGACCTCCCATGGATTGATTAACTTTGGAAGCTATATTAGGCATTAACATATCGATCTTTTGCTGTAATGATAATTGTGTATACAAAAATTGGTATCAAATCCTGGGTCACGGGTTCAAACCCATCACTTGCATTGGGGGGGGATTGTTGCAAGGTGTGCACCCTTGGACTCCTTGTGATGTGCAACACAATTCTTGGGTTCGTGACATAGCTTAACCGCCTCCCATGGATTCATTAACTTTGGTAGTTGTATCAAGAATTAATAGGTTGATATTTTGGTGCAACAACAACAGTCTATGCAACAGACTTTGATATCAAATGAAAGGAAACTTTCAACCATACATGCAAATTTTTACATAACCGAAATGGAGAAATCTATGTAAACAAGTATTCCGAATCCATACGCAAATGTATAGACAACATACCATCAAAGATGACACAAGATGACCATGAGAAAACCTCAAGAGAGAAAACCAAATATCCAAAAGCATCCATCACTCATGTAATATTCAACAATGAAATCATTATAATACACTTTCAAAGTCTTCATGAACACTTTTGAAACACAAGCTCTCTATATGAACATAAATGTAACCACAAATCCCATGACATGCTTCAAAGCCTCACATATACAAGCTATAAGAGATTCTTACACAAGCCAACCCCCAAAATGGATAACCTTATACAACTAACCATGTGCTTGCTTTTATCTAACATAAGCTTGCACAAAACGACCAAGTTGTATTACATAAACCATGTGACTAATACCATGACCTTACAAAACAATTAACCTCCACATTTACTTTTTGGTACTAATTTTTCCCAATATTAAATATTTACCCAATATGTGTTGGAAAGACAATTGTCGTTTCACCAAAATATTGACATGTTAATGCCTAATACAACCGCTAGAGTAATTTAATCCATGAGAGTTGGTTAAGCCATGTCATGAACTCGAGCACTGCATTGCATAACACAAGGAGACCAAGGGAACACACCTTACAACAATCCCCACTGTGCAAGTGAGGGGTTCCAACTCGTGACCCAAGCTCTGATACCAATTTTTGGAAAGATGATTGCCATTGAACCAAAAGATCGACCTGTTAATGCCCAATACAACCACCAGAGTTAATGAATCCATGGGAGGCGGTTAAGCCATGTCATGAACCTAAGCATTGCACTGCACAACACAAGGAGACTAAGGGCACACACCTTGCAACAATATGTAACCACATATTAAATATTTATCACAATGTTTTATACAACACATAAAGTGGTCCCAAGAATGCTAACCCCATGTGATGCACACATCAGGTTAGATCACCTAGGTGCACTGAAAATAATATTAAATTACATTATAACATTATGCAAGGTGGAAAACACACCTTTTCCAAACAACACAATGGTTTTCATGATCATATTGGAAGAATTCATCACCCTCATATACATGCAAGTGATTAACATTGACATTCTCATAATACTCAGGTGTACTTTCATTCTCTTACAATCCTTTGTATTTCTCAAGTGTTATAACTGTTGATGCCAAAAATTGACAAGGTAACAACCCTTTGTGGGAAACTCAGTTTATGGTAGACATATTGTGCTAAACTGAGTGACCTACGGATTTTTAAAGAAGCCGACTTCTTCTATAATTGGTTTTTTGGAATGGGAAAAGGAAGCAAATACAAAAATAAAGGATCTAACTAAGGAAATGTACCAACATTTAGATAAAGACACGATAAACCTATCTTTTGGATATGATCTAAGGGCCCATTCAACAATTTACTATGTCCTAGAATGACAAAAAATAAAGATTGAAGCATGAACAACACATTAAATGAAAAAATAATTTTCACACCCATTCATTGAAAAGAGGAGTCAAAGACATGATCTAAACCAAAAAATTTGCATTCAAATTATAAAAGTTATGGAAATGAACCATTCAAACAATAATGGCCCAGTATAAAGTTAATCAAAAAGCTTGAGAAAAATAGAAAGGCCAAACAATGGTAGAGTCTGCGAGTCTTTCTGCAATAATCTAATAATGATAAAAAGGCCCAGTGTCTTTAAAATTCTATAATTCTTGAACTCTTAGAACTCGTAGAAATTTTTAACCTCTAACCCCCAACCCCTCTTCAGAAGCAAAGAGCAGTATATATAGCCAACATTCCCACCGCCTGGCGAGCAGTAACTGAAAATATTTGGAATCCTAAGCAATGATGTAGTAGTAATGATTCCCTTGGTTGTTGCAACCAAAAAATATTCAAGCCATAACATTTGGTCACTCCCCATCCAAGTGCATCCCCTGCGAATGATAATAGTGGTCTCATAATAGTCCCGAGAAGACAAGTGTCACCACCCAGTATAGGTAGTTAGAACACATAGCATCATAACGCAGCCCATAACTTGCTCCATCCTTTTTGTTGAAGAAGCATACACAAGGAGATAGATGATAGCATGGTCCAGCCTGTGGTTCATTCTCCCCTCTCTTCATTCAAAGCTTGCACTGGGATGACATGTAGCAGCAATTTTTACTATAAACACCGCTTGTGGGGCTCACCAAATCTTTACACAAATGGGAGCTACGTGGCATGCGAGTGGGGCTCGACCAGGAAGTGAAGGGAAGTAGTTAAAAATAGCTCGTGGTGAAGACATGTGGGAGCATAGCGGGGGATGGTAAAAGAGAAAAGGAGAGAATTCCTTTAGATAGCGCTGAGTGGACACATGGTGGAGGCCGACGGTCGTTTATCAAAAGGGGCTAATGATGTTCATTCGAGGCATTGGCCGGTACTCAGCAAAAAACAAAACCCAAAGGGAGCTTGATGAATTTTATATTCACAACTTTTGGCGACTATCAGGGGAATTTCGCTTGAGGAATGAGGAATCCAAAATTTTCTCTGGTGTGTAGACTAGAGCGTGTTCCATAGTACAACAGATTCAAAGTTTAGAAAGGGCTGCCTATAAGGGCAGCTGGTCATCCTCAGATGGTTTTGATATATTGCACAGATTCTCTTGCACTCTGCTTAGGTTGAGCATTTCTTTATAAGGCAACACCTTAGGCAAACCGGCCCTTAACTCACAATGGAAAACTAGCCGCGCAACTAGATGGATAACACCTTCAATGTGTTCTGTGGTAGGAGGCTGGCTGAAACTTTGGAAAATGGTAGGGTCCTGCTCCTTTTCTTCAATCTTCTTTGCAATTTTCTCAGCTATGGAAACTAATTCATCTTCAAGAAATGGGGACAACATGCCCATCTCAGTTAGCCAAGAATTTTTTTTCCATATGCTATCCATAGTCCGATTCAAAGTAGCTACGTAGGCATTAGTACACAGGATGGCTGAGTGGTAGTGGATAAATTTATTTGCCGTTTTGTCAACAACATTTTGATCCTCAATCCTTGCCTTTGCTAAATTTTCATCAGAGACCATGTATAGCTTATTTGGAAAATCCTTTGCTTCAAGGACCCTTTCCGTGATGAATTGCGAAAACTGCTCAATGGCTCTGCGAACCTCCCGACTCAAGCTTGTTGCCTCTGACATATATCAAAGTGTTGGCTTTAGTGTTAGGGAGAATGCCTTAACCTTTTCCCAGTATGAAATGTATAATTGTTGAGCTACTGGAATGAGGTCTGGATGTGCAGCAAGGGCATGGGGAGTGCTCTTTAGAAGGGAAATCTCTGCATCCTTCGAGTCGACATCCTCTATTAATTCTACAATTCTCTTTTTTGCAGATGCAAATTTCTCCCCGATGTTACTTAGCTCCTTAAACTGGTTTTCCTCGCTTGGTCTTGGTTTGCCAACTTTTTGTCAAGAGAAGACTTTATCTCTTGGAGCTCTTTTTCTAATTGGGCTTTTTGGCCCTCAAATTCTGTCTTATTTTTTTCTAATTTTTGCTCATGTTGAGCGTGCTGAGATGATAGCTCTTCATCTTTTTGTTGTAGATTCTGCTCCACCAGGGCCAATTGGCTCTGATATTCTTGGTTCCTCATCTACAACTCGTTGATCAGGGTGGGATCAATGGATTGGGACTTCTTGAGTTCTTCTTAGAGTTTCTTCTGCTCAAATTCTTCTACCCACGCTTTTTCTAATAAGCGCGCAACTTATGCTTTTAGCGATTTCTCCCTCGTCTCTAGGAAACTGACCCTTTCCTTCACAAGCTTCAATTGCTCCTCCATTTTCTTTAACTGACTAGAGCGAAGGAAGTCAGTCATCACCATGCGTTGCATTTCTTCCATGAGTTCTACCTTGTCCTGCAGTTGGGCTACTCTTAGATCAAGTCCCACAACATACATGTAATCATCTGGCAGCATCTCCCCTTGTGGTTTGGTGGTGTTCGGGTACATGGTGGAAAAATTTAGTGTTTGATGCGCCTCATTGTACATAGTATATACCTTCGACTCTGCATCCTTTTGGTCCTCCTTAGCCTTTTTCTTTTGCATTATGAGAGCCCACGCTTGTTTTGTGGCTTCTCCTTGGGCTATGAATTCAGATGGCGACTGAACTAGCCCGCTTGCAAAAGGTGCATCGGGAGGTAGGGAAAAAGGGAATGTAAGTGTAGCAGGCCCCTAAATTTTTCTCTTCTAGAGAGTAACAATCTGCTGGAAGAAATAAGGGACTTTCCAAAGTTCAGTTTGCGAATCAATGAAAGGGCTCATTGGTTGCCGCGGTGACGGGTAGTCATTGTAGAGTCCGTTTGTTGGGTATATTGGGTTATACACGAGGTAGCAGGATCAATAGGGGTACCAATGGTAGCTGAGACTTTAGAAAGAGACACGAGGAGGGATTGGGCAGTGGCAGCTGGTGTCAGGGTTTGCGGAGGTGTTAAGATAGATGGCCTTGTTTGGGAGAATTGGGAGAAAACTCCCGCAAACATTGTGGTAGAGGCAGAGAAGGTAGGGCCAACACTTGCAGTAAGGGGTGCCAAGGAAACAATAGAGGATACTAAAGATTCAGAAGTAAGAAAAGAAGGAGCAAACATTACCTGGTGATTGGATCGTGGCGTTGCTCCGCCTGTTGCTGGCTCCTCACTTACTTCGAACTCTTGGCTTGCTGCAAGCACTTGGCTTGCGGCGACTTCTTGTGAACCTTCTCCCATAATAGATTTTGTGTGCTGTCATTTAGGGGGTGGGGAGTCTCTTGTCTCTATAGTCTCTGGCTATTGTTGTTGGGACCCTCTTGTTGCTATCGAAGCCCAGGTGAGTGTTTGCGAGGCTCTCGATATATTTAGTCACATATTTGAAGCAACATAGGTAGGCTACCTTGTGGACCTTTTCCTTTGCTGAGCGGAGGATGTCGATGTCTTAGCTTTCTCCTCCACCTGCTCTTCTTCTTCATCAGAGTCATTGCCTCCACAAGCGCTTGAGTCAGAAGTAGGATGCTCATCATCCCACAACTTGTCAAATTGTTCATCATCCAACATGCTATTATAAGGGGCATCTAACTGTATTGTCTCTTGGCAATACACCCAGAAGGCTTTGATCCTTTCTATACTCCATTCTTGTTCTTTTCTTAACTCATTGAACATGGTGGATCCCATCTTGCAATTCTCATTATAATCTACCGCAATGAAATCAAACTTATTCCATGGCGGTCTATCTTCTGTAGGAATGTGGATCAGGTCAACCAATTATTCATCTTCATCCTCCAACGGGCTGCGCCTCTTTTCCTAATAAGACCAAGAACTATGAGTTACTTTGATATGCTCATATGGTAGATCATTGAAAGGGTTGTAATTCCATTTGTCGCAGATCATTACCAACCCTAGATGAGCTAGCTTATCCTGCAATAGCGAGTGTGCCTCCTTTTTTTTTTCATGGCCACTGTCTTGAAGCTTGTCAGACAGATGAACAAGCTCTTCCTATTTTCTTTTCCTGTGTAGAAGGTAGCATCAATAATGCAAACCTGTCAGAATAATTCAAAGGATAGCACTCGATTTGTTATGTGTGTCTTGAAAAGGAATGGTTCCCCAGTGAAGCGTTGCATTTAGATGAATGTAAAATATGCTATGAAAAACTAGTCACATTTGGGAATGAAGTTCTGCTTATACTCTATCTGCATCAAAGTGAGCCGATTAATACCATCCTCTCCTTGCAAATCTTGCAAAATTAGATTCAAGAAATAATTTGAAATGCATAATAGTCGAAAGTGGAAGAGAGGAGAGGAGTCCAGACAAAAACCGAATTTCTTCTGTTTCTTTCATAAAAAATAGATAGCTTCACACGTTTATCAAAGAAATCAAGGTTCTGATGCAAAAACATATGGGTGAGATAGGAAGGAAACCTAAAGTTATGTTCAACTTGGTAATTGTTAATTTTCCCTATCATCTCCTTTGAGAGGTGTTATGCAAAATCATACCAGAAGTAAGATTGTTGCCTGTGAAATTGGAAACCCAGGCCCAATTGAAATGTGCGCACCTCTTTGTCAGTATCTAGACCGCAAACAAATGCCATCATTGAAAAAGCATCTTGCAAGTCTATGTTGAAAGCACCGTGCTGCGTTGGAATCCTTGGTGGCTTCCCTTGATCTGCTTCAATCCTTTGGGTTTCTTTGTTATAAAACTCTAGAGCCTTATCCCTTGTGTTCCATATATTTTCCCCTTTTGTAGGAGTGAATGCCTCTATTTTCATCTTTCTTTGCGTATGATCAGGAATACACAACATATTCCAGATAGCTCATGGGGTGATATTAACTAATAGAGTTCGACCCTTGATAGTGTTGGTGCTTGGGTTGAAATTTTTGATGGCTGCATTTACGAATTCTGGGGAATAATGCACAAATGAGATGATATATTATGGAAGCCCACTGAACCATAATATATCGAAGTCCACTAAATCATACTTTCTTTGCCGTCGACATTATCTTTTTGGATACCTTCATTCTTTCTCAGGTTGCTTCCCTCAATCCTTTAGGGTTCTTTGCAAGAATGGGATCATGAATATCCTAGTCCTCCTAGATTAGGGTTTGGTTTCTATAGCTTTTGGGTTTCTCCAGTTCCTGTGTGTGCCCACTTTGGCTTGTCTGGAATACCCAGTGTGGTATAAGAAATGTTTTTAAAGACATTGACGACTGGTGCTCCTTGCATAGCTTTAAATAAGTTTTGCGTTGCTCCCTGTGCTTCTTGGCTTGAACTTTATGCCATTTTTTATTTGCTGGAAGTTTCTGCTTAGCTTGAACCACTCTGCAATTTTAACTCAACTTCGGTTGTGCACTAGAAATTGCTTTCGCTTTGAGTAACATATTTGAAAGAAAAAACCTTTTAAGTGCTTAAACCTTTTACATGCAATACTTAGCTATCTTTTCTTAAGGTGGAGATGGGAGTTACCTTTTTGCATTTAATTCAACATGTACCACCAACCTTTTGGCTTGTGTGAGATGAATCACTTGCCATTTTGATATGACAAGAATTCATAATTACAATTAGCAACCGTATTGTACAACATGATTTTCTTGGAACTTGAGCCGACACTTTGCTAGCAACTTAAGCATTTGTATGCATTGGCAATTAATATCCCAAAAGGAATGATTAAGCCAAAGATGCGATCAACGTTTGAAAAGATATGAGCTCTGCCTTGGAATAAGCAAAACACCTAGAAATGACACCTCAGTATTTGGCAATCCATAACACTACCAATTGCTGTCACCAGCTTAGGCTAATTAATTAGCCCTTATTAGTTTTGCACACAACAAGCTGTACTTAGCAGACACAACTGGGTGGGAAATTTGAGCAAGCTCAAGCACAACGTTCAAGTTGGTACTTGATTAACATCACGTTTATGGTAAGCAAACCACTACATATTTCCTCGCTTTTTCTATAAATAGGCACCTAAGTAGTAGCAAAATCACACTTACTGATTTGAGAAAAGTCGGTAAAAGGTAATTGGCTTAGCATTTTAGCATTAGCAGTTGTGTAGCGTTTCCATAGGCTAGAGCTAGGCAGTTTACAATAGTTTTAAGGTAGTTACATAGCTTCTGCCAGCATGAATACCCCAATTAGGCTAGTCTGTCATAAGTCTCAAACAAATTTTTTAGGCAATATTTCAACTAGGTGTTTGAAAAGGATGGTGAAGAACAAGCACTCACTGGCTATCATAGCCATGAAATGGGTTTTGGGATGGTATTTCCTCGAATATGAGGACAAATATCAAGTTAACATTGACGTGTGCTCGCATTTTGTTGCCTTCATGCTGGATATTGGAGTTCCCAAGCCACTGATTCTATGTTTGGTCAAGGAAAATTTTCCAAAGAAGTACCTAAACGGCCTCAAAGAGGTAGTAGCAAATGTTACATATGGTGGAGGCATCCCAATCATGAGCAACCTTAGGAGGTTCATTGAAGAGGACGCGGTCATAGTGTGGCTGCCATTTCTAAGTGGCTTTCACCTCCAGTTGCAGAATGAGCACCGCGAGAGGGTCACTCGTGCCTGTCACTTCCTTTTCTGCATATACAATGCAGTTCCGTTCTACGATATCAACTAGTACACAGACTTCAGGAACCTGGTGTTCCCTCTGCCTCTGGCCGTTACTCTTGTAAATGATGCTGGTGGTGATGACGCCCCTGTTGACGAAGATATTGTGGATGCTACTATTGATGCGTCCATTGCTGCTGCCCATACAGTGGACTAAAGACCTCTATGTCCTTTCTTTTTGCTTTTAAAAAAAAACTTATAGCAATTAGTCTATTTTTTGTATACATGCCTGAAAAGGCTTTTCGTAGAACATATGAAGGAAGCAAAATATAGCGATATACTTTAGAAGCATGGCCCTTGAGCCATTTTGGTGATGTAAATATTAAAGCATATATATAATGAAAATATAACTTTATATAATCATCTTGTTTTATTTGCTTCATGGGTCATCTTTTTCCTTTTTAGCATATATGCATGAATTCAATCTTGCATGTGGGTGTTTGATTTTCTACTCTGTGAGTTGTGAGTTTATTTTTCCTGCTCTTTGCAATAATGGGTTACTTATTCTTTTCTGCCTCGAACCATATAATAAATAAAAAGATCGACCAACAAAACAAAAGGGAAAGAAGGAAAAATCACTATAGACATATTTACATCGGCAGGATATGGAAGCTTTAATTAAATAATTTAAGATGAATTCCATTGATCAAAATTTCCAGTGCTTCTTTTTCCATAGTTTCTAACTCATATACATTATGTTCTTTGCATTGAATTATCCGGAATGGGCCTTCCTAAAGGTTGTCAAAATTTTCGTGCTAACCTGGCTTCACAACCCTTTCATTAAACTTAAACACTAAGTCTCTGCATTTTAGACCTTGGTCAGACGCTTTCTTGGCAAACCACCTTTTAACCACATGTTGGTGGTTAGTCATGGCTATTAGGGACTTTTTCCTTTTCTCTTGTACTTCTAGCAACTCGGCTAGCTACACCTCCATTGTGCCATTTTGTTCCACCTCAAGAGATTTTAGCAATTGCAGCACTGGAATCTCCATAGAGATATGCAATAGTGCTTCTTTTCCATTTACTAGCTCATATGAGAAAGTCTTGAGGGCTTGCTTAGTAGTTATGCAGTTTGCCTAGAGCACTACTCAAAGGTTTTTATGCCATTCCCTTTGGTATTATGACCCGATCCTTTTGAGGAGTCAGACCAGATTCTTGTTTGTTGATTTGGCTAAGCCGTTCCCCTGTCGGTAGTAGTTTGATGATGTTTTAAGGAATATTCCATGCGTAAGTGCGAATTGACTTACCTTAGAGCCTAGGAAAGCTTTGGCATTATCAGAGATGATGGTTTTTGGGTGGGCCGAATCTCGTCACCAATTCTTCTAGGAAGTCCACTATCTCTGCCTTTGTCGCATTCTTTAGTGGCATGGCTTCGATCCACCTTGTGAAGTAGTTAGTGGCCATCAAGATCCATTTATGACCTACGTTGGAGGTTGGGTTGATTATTCTAATGAAGTCTAGGCCCCATTGCACGAATGGATCATCAACCACTATCGGATTAAGAGGCATTGCAAAATTCTTTCTTCTTCTTGCAAAGGATTGGCATTCCTTGCAAGCCTTTACCAAGGAGTATGAATAATTGAATAGCATCGACCAGAAGTACCCTGCACACATGATTTTGATGGTAGTGGTCTTTGCAGAGAAATGCCCGCTTGTAGGACTACTGTGGTATGTGTTGAGGATCCTTCTTGCTTTCTCTGTGGTAACACATTGCAATAGAACACCATTAAAATTTCTTTTGAACATGATCCCTTCAATAAGCGCGAATCTGTTATTTTGTAGTCGGTAGATCTCCTTTTCTAAGAAGGAAAGCCCGACGAATATTTTCCTATGTGCATAAACCTTATTATGTCCACCAGCCAACAACCTTTGGAATCCAACTCATTCATTAGGACTAGCTCCGACTGTTCTTCTTTGGTGGCCATTTCTTCATCGTGCGCAAGATATTCGCACAATCCTCTTCCTCGAATGTCTTTGTAGGCTTGAACTCAATGTTGTATTCGAGGATCTTGGTGATCCAATTGGCTCTTTTCTCGGTGATTTATCCTTCTATGATGTATTCACGCACACTAGAATGTGTGACACAGACAATCACCTTATTACAAGAGATTAGGTGTTGGAACTTCTTGAGCCCCTTAACTATTGTAAATGCTTTCCTCTCCACAAAGTTGTAGTTTGTCTCATATTCCTTTAGGGTCTGGGAGTGAAATGCAATCAGACGTTCTCCCCTGGCCTCGTCATCTTTCTGAGTTAAGACAATAGCAATGCTTGACTTGCTACTAAATACATACATTATGAAGTCCTTTGATATGTCTGTATTGACTAGAACAAGAGCAGAGGAAATAGCATCCTTTACTTTCTCAAAGGATTCTTTGGCTTCTTTTGTCCATTTAAATGTTTGATCCTTTTTCAGCATCATGGTGATTGGCCTAATTATTCTTGTAAAATCATAAATAAATTTCCTAACAAAATTTACCTTTCCCAAGAATGACTGGATGCCTTTCTTGTTGACCAGAAGGGGAAGCTCTTTGATTGATTTCACTCACTCAGGATCAATTGAAATTCCATCTTTGGACACTATGTGCCCCAATAGCTTGCCTTGTGGTACTCTGAAGACACATTTTTTTGGGTTTAGGGATATCCTGAACTCCTAGCATTTCTTGAACACCATCTCAAGATGATCAAAATGATCATCCTTGGACTTGGAGAACACTGTCAAATCATCCAAATAGATTAGGATAATCTTGTTGATTACTTTGCTAAAAGCGATATCCATTGCCCGCTGGAAGGTGGCTCCTGCATTTGAGAGGTCAAACAACATCTTAGCATATGCGAACGTTGTCTTATGTTGATCCTCCTCTATGACCCAAATCTGATTGTAACTAGAGAAACCATCTAACAGGGAAAACATCTCCAATCCTGCCGCCGTCTGCAAAATTGGCTCCATTGAAGGTAGCGGGTAATGATCCTTCATGGATGCTCTGTTTAGGTCCTGAAAGTCCACACATAGACGAATATATCCATTCTTCTTTCAGACTGAGACCAGATTGAGAAGATAATCCGCGATTGGATTAGCTTGGTTAATTCTTGCGCCATTAGCGCTTCAATCTTGGGATTCACTGGCCTCTATTTTTGGTGGACAAGATTTGCACCTTCCGCCAGCTCTATTGTATGCTGGATGATATCAAGATCATATCCCCTAAGGTTATCATATGACCAGACCACTACTCCATATTTTTCACAAAAGTCAATGAGCCTTTCTTTATCATGATGCGAGACATCTTTTCCGACTTTGAGATTTCTTCCATCTCTGACCTAAAGATCCGCATAGTCACCTTTATCTGCTACAAATTTGCTCTTGTCATTTCTTGCATTTTCACAATCAAAAATATTTTCAAGAGTGACCAATCCCTTTGGAAGCTTGTTGGATTTCAGCTAAATGATTTGTCCTTCATAAGCTTCAGCGATCTTTGGTTAGAGCTGGTCAGAAAATTCTCCTGACTGCTGGATGAATGAGGCAATGTGTTCATCACTGTCAAACACTTGCTAGCTTTGGTCATTCTCTGGAATGGCTGGTTGGACTATCACTCATACAAAGTGTTTGTTGTGAATGAGGTAGGAGGCGGGATCAAACAGGGATTCGATTGTTGCCATGCGATCCACATCTGTATTTTGTTCTCTAGGCACCGTTTGAATGTTGAATACTTCAAAGCTCTCAATTAGGTCCCAAACTTGGTGTCTATAGGATCGCATGTGGAAATTCTTGGCCGCAAAAATTTTGTAGGCTTGATTGACTACTAGTTCAGAATCTTCGAACACCATTAATTGCTTAATGCCCATTCGCTTTGCAAGGCTTAAACCTTGCACTAGTCCTTCGTATTTAGCTTCATTGTTTGAGCAAGTGAATTGGAAGCGGAAAGACCTCAATGTATTTTCATTGTGTGGGGATATTAAACATATCCTAGCTCCTGCGCCAATCTTGCATCTTGCTCCATCAAAGTGCAACGTCCATAATTCTGAGGCTTGATTGCTCTCATATTCTTTGACGACCTTCAAGAGCACTTGATCTTCATTGTAGATGACATAGGTTCCCAACCTAGTAGCATGGTAGTTGCCAAAAGGACTAGTATCCATATGTTCACTCAAGAGTACATCTTCTTGATCGGTCTGATCTCCAATCACTTTTTCATCTTCTAGTAGCTCAGTGCGATACATTCTTGCTTGGTGAAAGAGGTATGCACGACCTCAAATTTGATCATGGCTTCATCGGCCACATGTTTCGAATGCAGGGCTTCAAATATTATCTTCATTTTAGCTCCATGATTGGTCCTTAGGATTAAATGTGACCAGTCCAAAGAAAGATACCAACCTATTTTTGAAGTAAACTCCCGAGATAGGTAGAGAACAAACATAGGGGGGACATCTATGATCACAGTGTCTTGAGAGACAGTGATACTAGGGTAGGAAAATAGAGTCAAGGGAAGGTATTTGATGAGGCCTATAGTTTCAACTTTATTCCCATCAAGTTGCATAACCCCCTTTTTTAAAGGTTCATAGCTATGTCCTAAGGCCTCAACTATCTGCTTGGGCATGATTGTGGTGCTAGCACCAAAGTTGATCATGGAATGATGTAATAATTTCTCCCCTATAATGAGAGTTAAGAAGAAGGGTTGAGGCTTCACCTTATCTCTTACTTCAATAGGGGCTTCTATTGTGCTATTTGTAAGAACTTTGGTAGGAGATGATTGGTCAACAACCTTTTCTTTGAGCAACTACTCCATTGGCATTGCGCTCGCATCCTCCTGGAGAGCCTTTTATAGTAACATCTTTTGTTACAGGATGGCTAGGATATCCCACAAAGACACATTAGCAAATTTTTTTTCAATTGTTCCACCACATTGAACGGTGGCAGATTTAGAGGTTTATGCTCTTTAGCTCTCGTTATAACAATTTCCCTTCACGGCGGACATTGTGTCACCACTGGGAAGGTACTAGATGTTTGGTCAGAAGCACTTTTAGGTTGCAGACTAATTAGTTGTCGGACAACAGGTTCACCCGTGAATTTCCTCTTTGAGCTGGTGTTGTAATCGAACTGCAATTGCGGTGTTTTAGATGTGGATGCATCATTGGCAAACACCGCTTCTTCTTCTTCCATCCATGAGAAGAGTGCTTGATCGAGAGCGATGTCCGCTTCTTGCTCTAGTGACATCCCTTGCATTTGCACGGTGAGCACCGCATTGTCCATTTGTGAAGAGGTATACACATAGCTTCTGGGATTTGATGTTGCCCTTGGCTGTGTTGCTCCGCCACCTTTTGTTGTAGGTTGCTGCGCAGATAGTTTCAGGGCATGTGTGAATTGCCGCAAGGGAAGCACCAAGGGTTGGTGTCATCAATTAAATTATTTTTCCCCATGGTTAACTCTCTACTCGGGCTTAGATTGACACTCTGTAGCAGAGAATGCACCAGAACTATTTGATTTGTTGTTTACACCTGTGGATTTGTGCGAGCACCTCCTTGAAATTGGTTCTGTTGGTAAGAAGGTTTCCCACCTTGATAATTCTGGTAACTCAACCTCGGAGGCATTGCTTGGTTTCGCTTGATGATAGTGATATCATTGACAATAGTTCGCTACATTTCTTTGAACTTGCTCATCTCTTCCTTCAAAGAGTCAGATGTAGAAGCATCGTTCTGTGGCACATTCAAATATGTGTACTTGGATTGAGGAGGAGCCGACATGCTGGTAGAAGGAATATACTGAGCAAGAACCGATACTTCTGGAAATATAGGAATGATGGGGCGAGGTGGTAACTTCCTGACGTCTATGGAATTGTTCTCCGCCTTGACAACGATGTTGTAGGCGCCCGGTAATGTGGTTCCATCGAGAGACTGGATCATCATTGAAATGTCAAGGTTGATAGATTTTAAGTAGAACATGAATGCTAGATCGAGCAGCGGGTGGATATCAACTTGGATTCTCTACCATCTTGTATGGAACCAGGCATTGAAGTCAACCATGGCTTCGTGTGGGGCCCGCTTTATGACCGACAACTGATAATATAGCGAGGATTGGTCTCCTTCGTTCGAAAATCTCTGATAGAAAGGATCTCCGAGCTCATCCTAGGTACTGATAGTATTTTCTTGCAGTGTCCAGTACCAATCTAGTGCCTTGTCTTTGAAAGAGGCGGTGAGCAACCTTAGTGCTATATTTTGGTCTGTAACGTTGTGCACTAGACATACGTCCACAACATCTTGCAGATGTTCGAATGGTGTTCTTGAGCCATCTTTGGTGAATTTAGGTATAGCTTTTAGGGCGGAGATAGGGATAGCGACTCAAATGGCAGGCGCTACTGGTGCTATAAGAGGACTTCTGGCATCCCATGCCACATAATTTCTGTTAGCGACAGACAACATGGCTAGTGGGAAGGGCAGAGGAAGCATATCACTCACTAATTGGGTTGCGGGTTGTACTATCCCTAATGGCGGTACTAGTAAACCAAGATTATTTGCTATTTGAGACCTAGTAATAGGCCGATGGCTCATACACCCTCCCTAAAATTAGGTTCATTTAAGCTCAATCCCACTGGGCATGCCAGGAAAAAGAAAAACTATTGATGCCAAAAATTGGCAAGGTAACAACCCTTTGTGGGAAACTCAGTTTATGGGGGACATATTGCGCTAAACTAAGTGACCTCCAGATTTTTAAAAAAGTCGGCTTCTTCTGTAATTGGTTTTTTGGAATGGGAAAGGGAAGCAGATATAAAAATAAAGGATCTAACTAAGGCGATGCGCTAGAATTTAGATAAAAGGAACGATAAACCTATCTTTTGGATATGATCTAAGGGTTCGTTCAACAATTTACTATGTCCTAGAATGACAAAAAATAAAGATTGAAGCATGAACAACACATTAAATGACATAAAATAATTTTCACACCCATTCACTGAAAAGAGGAGTCAAAGACATGATCTAAACCAATAAATTTGCATTCAAATTATAAAAGTTATGGAAATGAACCATTCAAAAAATAATGACACAGTATAAAGTTAATCAAATAGCTTGAGAAAAATAGAAAGGCCGAACAATGGCACAGTCTGTGAGTCTTTCTGCAATAATCTAATAACGATAAAAAGGCCTGGTGTCTCTAAAATTTTGTAATTCTTGAACTCTCAGAACTCGTATAAATTTTTAACCTCTAACCCCAAACCCCTCTTCAGAAGAAAAGAGTAGTATATATAGCCAACATTCCCACCGCCTGGCGAGTAGTATTTGAAAAGATTTGGAATCTTGAGCAATGATGCAGTAGCAATGATTCCCTTGGCCATTACAATAGAAAAATATTTGGGCCATAGCATTTGGTCGCTCCCCATCCAGGTGCATCCCCTATGAATGATAACAGTGATCTTGGAAAAGTCCCAAGCATACAAGTGTTGCCACCTAGTATAGGTAGTTAGAACACGTGACATCATATTGCAACCCATAGCTTACTCCATCCTTTGTGTTGAAGAAGCATCCGCAAGGAGACAAATGGCAGCATGGCACAACCCGTGCTTCATTCTCCCCTCCCTTCATTGAAAGCTTGCATTGGGATGACACGTAGCAATAATGTTTACTATAAACGCTGCTTGTGGGGCTTGCCAAATATTTACGCAAATGGGAGGTACGTGGCACATAGACGGGGTCTGACAAGGAAGTGAAGGAAAGTAGTTAAAAATGGCCCACGGTGAAGACATGTGGGAGCATAGCGGGGGCCGGTAGAAGAGCAAAGGAGATAATTCCTTTAGAGAGCGCTGAGCAGATACGTGGCAAAGGCCAGTGGTTGTTTATCAAAAGGGGCCGATGATGTTCATTCGAGGCATGGGCCAATACTTAGCAAAAAACAAAACCTGAAGGGAGCTTGATGAATTTTATATTCACAATAACAACACAATTTGACTAATCATGAGGCAAATAACATATGCCACACTAGAATGAACCTTGTTGAAGATTTACATGATCCTCCCTCAAGGGATCAAGGGTGCGTTTCTCTTGGTATACTGGGTTTGTACTCATTGGGACCACTTGTTTATCATTGGCTCCAAGTCTTTTATACCAATCATAATTGTAAGGTCTATTATGCAATACTTGACCTTCATTGAAGTGTGTGGAATAGTTGTTAGAGGACATACTTTTATCATTGTTTGCAACCTTGTATGAGACATCCTTCATGATTCCCATTAAATTTTCCAATTTTTCTTTAGTGATGAGGGGCTTACTAAAAGTTATTGCACTTGTTTTCTGAAGTTTTACATAAACCCTCTTCTTGTCTTTACCATATGCCCTTAGATTACTCTCTATATTGATATCCATGGCATAAGCTTCCCTCAATTGTTTGAGGGTTCTTGTCTCATAAGTAATAACCCAATTTTGAATCAAAAGTTCCACAATACAGAACAAGGCACATAGGGTTATTTGGCCTAACATAGGGAGATAATTTTCTCCTTATCATAATAAAAATATTGTTGAAATAAAAAACTATTTCATTGAACCCTTTCCTTATAGTAGTTATCTCATGGATTGAAAAATTGTGATCCACTCTTTCTCCATATTGCAGTAAAAAAACTCTCATAAACTTATCCCATGAATCTTTGCTTCCATCTAGAAGAAATTTATACCGTTCTTTTGCACTTTCTTCCAATATTTGCACAAAGAACTTCACCATGAAATACTCGTCTTCTATTTCATATTCATTTGTCACATCAATGAAATGCATCAATTGGTCCTCACCAGTGATAGCATTGTTACCTTGGAATTTTGACACTTGTCCTCACTTTTCCTCTAATCTCAGCTGTGATGTAATTAGGATAACCAAGAATTCCATAAAATTATAGTTTTTTGTATCTTTCTAATCCTAATGATAGTTTCACTAGAGAAAATATCCGAGCCTATCATTTGAAGTTGTCCTTAATTATTTTTCCTAGATTTTGGTGTTGGGGTTTTTATGATGTTGCTAAAAATTATGTGATTGCTAATTTGGGATGGCCTATGCAACATTATGATGTTGATTTGTTTATCTAGCTTGTTGAGCAAGCTAAGCTTACCCTATTGTAATTGTGCTTGTATTTCATGTCGCTTTTCTTTGAGGTGGTCAATAAGATCTATATGCTAATATAATTCTCTTTCCATACACTCATTATTTTATTGAGTAATCAAATCAACATCATGGAATAAAGTCTTCGATTATTGTTTAGTTGCCCAAGATGAAGTAGGAGAATTGTTATGTTAGTTTCCCCTTTGATTTCTTAGATGTGGAGGCGGAGGTAAATTCATGTCTATATTTCCTCTATGTAGATTTTGAGATGTATCATTATTTCTTATATCAACATTTGTCTCCTTTCAAGGCCTACTATAATCACGCCTAAAGTTTCTCCTACTAGTTCTGATCCTATTCTTTCGATGCATCTCTTTTATTTGAAGTACCTACTTTTCAATACTTTAAGAATTATGTAGAGATGATATACCTAGATTCTTAGCCTTCCATTGTTCTTGTCACCTTCTTGCATTAGGAGAAATTATATTAGGCATTTCTTGACCTATGGATTGCTAACCCCTTTCGATCCCTATTTTTTATCTTCTAAAGTTAAATTTTGGATCTTCCTTGAAAAAGTCATCATTGCAAGGAGAGAATAATCTAGATCAACTATTTTCTAATTATACTAACCAAGTACCTAAATTTTCTTAGTTGCACCATGGTTATTGATTAAATTGGGTCTTCAATTTGAGTCTTTGTCCCAACAATGATGCTAATTTGTTGGTGATCTAAGTTGTAGACCCCAAATATCTAAGGTTTGATAATCGAGTTCTAGGGGTGTCAAACCTGGGAAGATTACCACAAACCTATATTCAAGTTGGAAAAATTAGGACCAATTGTTGAGGTGGGTAAGACCTCCTTTGTTTATCGCTCTACAAGAATAAGGGGGGTTTCCCTAAGGCATTGAAATTTGTATTACCACACAAATAAAAAATTCACCCTAACACTAACTATACCCATTGCATAGTGCACCTCTATTTTGGTTGTCACTTCATGACTATATATTGGTTTGGGAGACTTAAGGTTAAACACCTTATTAAACATATAATCTGCACATAAGTGTCAATGAATGTGTTTTAAAACACCCCTTAAAGTGTTACATAAATTCAAATATGGTAGTTGGAACACACAAACAAATAAAATTGTAAATATGTTTAGATTGATGTATTTTGAGTGTGTTGAGGATGATGTGAAGAGAATGCCAATAATAGATTGGTGCCTTTATCCATTTTGGCAACATAGTATTTGAATTTAATCAAATATGTAATAACTAAAATCAAGGTGATATCTTAATCAAGACACCACAAAAGACCACACCTTTCATCATGCGCAAGCAAGTTGGGCTCTACAAGTTATACATTAAAAAAATTTGATATTTACAAAATATTAAGTCTACTTAGTAATCCATGAGAATGCTCACACATTTCCTTTATTGTGTTTAACAATACCTTACAAAGGCTTTGGAAGGATTTTATAGTCTTTTGGCTGGTCAACTAAACAACACACATCAAGTAATACATGCCAAACACATGGAGACAATCAACAAAGGCTAATTTTTTCATTAATCACTCAATCTACAAAGGTTACTAATGTTATTACAAAAGTGGGATAGATCCAGATCATTATAATACCAAAATAACGATGCCTTGAACTGGAAATTGAAACTCTAGGGCTTCTTGTGAATATCTTTTTTTATTGGTTTTTATAATTGCTCCTCCTTTATTCCCAAAAGTATCATACTCCTTTAAAAAATGACAACCAAGGTCGACATATCTATGACATGAAGGCATGCTAGTTGTCAAAAAGTCATGCCACACAAGGAAATCCTAACCACAAGCTCCTCCAACGCCTAGACAATAAATGTATTTTTCCAACTCGATTTGACCACAAAGAGGCATGAAAGAACATTCTCCTACCTCTACTATACTTGAGAATTGATGATTTATGTGTTTAAGTGCAAGAATGAGTGAAAACGCTCACAAAATCTAATGAAATCATGTCCTAGAGGAGTCGCTTTGACAAAAAAGAGGGGTTGAAAATAATGAATGGAATATGGGCACCATTTTTCTTCATAGATTTGTGCCAAAATGCATTTAAAGTTCTTACAAAGTTTCACATATTGAAAAAAAAGGTAGTTGTGAGCCTTAATCAAGATGCAAAGGAGGTAGGTGTAGAAAGTGACATTGCTCCAATTCCCGTTGAATTGTAAGCAATACAAATTGGCTTGGAGGAAGGAAAAGGGAACCTTCTAAGGGTTCCAATAGTTCTTGGAACCACTAAAAGCTCTGACAATTATTATCCCTTTCATTTGTTTCATCTAAATCCTTTCATCTTTCTCTTTACCCTTCAAAACCTGTCAGGGTTTTCTTTGGTTCTTGAAACTAAAAGAACCTCTGACCCCTTCTACTCTTCTCTCCAAACATTCCTTTGTTGAGGGTTCCATGTGATCCAAGAACTAATTGTTCATGGTTCCTATTTAACCTTTGTTCACCTTTGCCTTACACATTCAGAACCCTCATGACCTTGTCGAGGGTTATGTGGAAATCGAGAACCAATGGTTCCTAATTCTTATGGAACCTCTAACCACTTCATCTTATATTTTTCCAAGGGTGGGATGATCATCAGAGGTTCCATAGGAACTATGAACCATTGGTACCTAGTGCCTATGAAAGCTCCGACAAAGGGAAATAAGTCGTTGGAGGTTCCCTAAGAACAATGAACCATTGGTTCCTAGTGCCTATGTAAGCTCCAACAACTCCTACTTAGCCATTTTGGAATTCCGATTTTGGGGAATTGATTGAAGTATGAAAATAAAAGGAGGGATTAATGATGTAACATCAAAGGTACAAAATCATGCAAGATGACCCATTTTAAATCTCTCAGATCAACTAAAATTGATGGGAAAACAAAAGGGAAAAGAGTAGACCATTAGAGCATTACAAGGAAAGTTTAGACAACAAAATGGGGTGTCGACACTATGTATACAACTCTAAACATTGTTATTTTTCAAATGACTTGAAAAGTATGCATGAAAAAAATTGAGTTATTATAAGTAAAACTATATATGGTCACAAACACATTTTGAAATCAAAATCAAAACCACCACATGAAAGATCATGACAATAATAGACATATAACTTAAAGGTGCTTTATTTGAAGCGAATTGAAGAAGACAATATTTATGGATGTTGACTATAATGGTTATGAAATAGTGGAAAGGTTGTTTTGTTCGTACACATATTTAAAGAGATGAGTGAATAAAAGAGTCATTTATTGTATCTTTTACAAAATCTTTCTAACCACTATTGTTCACTTTGTTGCTCCTAATAAGTTTCTATTGATTATATTCTTTTTCTTTTGTGCATAACTCTATCAAAATTTTAATACATCTATTGTAAATTGGGTTAATAGTGTTACAATTGACATGATATCATGTAATAGGATCTAGGTTACATCATAACATGAAAACTAGATTGAGTAAAATATAATAAAAAATGAGTTTTCTTTATATATACAAATCAAAATGAATAAGCATTATTTTCTATTTAGCAACATAGACAAAAATTATTAACCCATAACGAAGACACGAAAAATGGTAGGTATGTTTAAAAATAGTTTAATAGATGCAAAATTGTAATATATACTCAAGCAATGTATTAGAAAGAATATAAATCCCATTCTCTATTGAGCAATATAATAAGAAGTGAGAAATCCATATAGTAAAGAAATGAGAACTTTATATCCCTCACAACAAGAGTTTTTCAGACTAATGGCTAAAATATTTCAAGTATTTATGTTGCATTTCTCTATTTCTATAGGAATTAACCTTTATATCTTAAAATGCTTAATTTTTTTATTAATATAGTATTGTATTTTCATAGTTCTATCTTTGCTTTTAAATTAGGGGCTACATAAATAGACATTCTAGTGGGTAACTAATCATATAATCACAAGTGATTTTGAAGATAATTGTGTGAGCTTTTTCATTAATGTTTTGAATCATACTCCATAATCTATCATCGAGATGCAAATAATCGATGGTAGATTATATACAAATGCTCAACTAGAGAGAGAGAGAGAGAGAGAGAGAGAGAGAGAGAGAGAGAGAGAGAGAGAGAGAGAGAGAGAGAGAGAGTAAATTAGAGTAATAAAAATATAGGAAAAAACGCACAATTATTGAGCGTTAATAAATAAAACCTAATCATTTTCAACCTTTATGGACCTTTTTCTCTATTTTTAATACTCAAAATTTTCTCTCCTTTTGGTCCCTTTTTTTCTGGTTCATCATTCCTCTTTTCTATTTGTTGAACATATACATATAATCTATCTAGTATTTTTTACATGTTGATGACAAATCATAGAGTATGATCCAAAATATGATAAAGAAAGCTCAATTATCTTTCAAAAAGTATTCATGATTACTAATAGAGATCATAAAAATATTACATCTCTAACTAATTATACTCTAAGTCGCAAGCTTGTGCATGAAAAATAATCGCATACCAAAATACACGAATAAATATAAATCTTGTCAAATGCCAAAATAGAATAGGTCCCTTATCAACGAACATTACAAAATTGAAGAATTTGTAATTGCTTGAATATGACTAAAAAAGATACATAATTACAAAATGCATAATATTCATTTTCCTTGGTCTATAGCATCTTCATTGGAACTTAAAATGTACCAATAAGTTTTCTTTATTGTTTATAATCACATATCATATAAAAGTTTAAATATATCATTAATAAATTTAATATTAAATTTTAAAATTCCATTTAAATTTAACATAAAGAGAATCCTTTGATAATATTGAATGCTTACTAGTGTGTTACAACATTTAAATGGAAATAAGAGAACTATAAAATATTTGATGTGATTATTACGTGACAAAATTTGATAACTTGTATATCAAAACTATTTAATAAGATGTGCAAATTTATTAATCTCTAAAAAACCATAGATATTAATCACATTAAGTGGAAATGATTTATTATAATTTTGTTTCTATTTATAAACTTTTTTTCTTCTTTGAAATTTCTATTTTTGGTTGACGATTGAACAGAAATTCTACTTGCCTGCAAACTTTATTTTTCATCTCTTCTCAACATAATTAAAATATTTAATTATGTCCTATAATCCAAATTCAACTATTAATTAAATAATTCTCAATTAAATAATTCTCAATTATTTAATTAATTCATATCTTTTATTCCTCGAGTATTTAAATAAAAAAATTATATTTATTTTATTTAAATATGTGGCTAATTTCCTATATCTCTCTAAAAGTAAATCAATTCCTAAATTTATTTAATTATTATTTCCAAACTATTTCTTCTTAATTATTTAAATAAATAAACTTTATTTATTTATTTAAATACGTCATTAATTCCTTGTCTTCTTATAATTAAATAAATTCCTATGATTTATTTAATTATTGTCCTCCTTGACTTTTCTTCTAATTTTAAGTAATGTCATTTATTTAAAATTCCCCACTTTCTATTTTCCCACCAAGTAAATAATTTGAAATAACTATTTACTATCACATGACCCCACCACCACTTTTGAATTAAATCAAATAATTTTAAATTATTATTTGATTTTCCAACAACTTCATTTTCCGTGCCCAATATCTCTTTGTCACATGTATTCTTAACCTTTAAATCTCAGCCCTTCATTTCAAATTTTACCTTAACCCTAATTGCTACTTGTCACATGCAATTTCAGCCTTTGATCTTAGGGAATTTCTTAACTTTTAATCCTGACCATCTATTCAAAATTGACTTTTCTATAAAATGCCAATTTCAACCTTATTTGGACATCTCTTGACTTCATGATTTCATTCTTCAGACTTTAGGCTTGCATCTCTCACACTTGCAATTTCTAAGTAGACTTGCATTTAGCTTGCATCTCTCACACTTGCAATTTCTGAGTACACTTGCTTTTGAGTACAATCCTTCAATATTTGCTTAGATCTTAGTTATAGGTCATAGTTGCTCACAAAAATTTGTGGGCAAACATCATTTTACAGCAAATGGAGAGGGGCAATGAAAGTCAATCATGGAGGGCACGAAGGCTGTTTGGTGAAGTTCTTCCTTTCTTTATGCTATTTTCCTCCTTTGTGTTTCATTGTTTAGCTAGGGTTTCTTTTATGCATTTTATCTCATGTTAACCTATATTTTTACCTTAGTTACACTACTAATTAAGATTATTTTGTGTAGATTTAAAGAAAGTTCATTTTGAATTTCCGTTGTTAAAATATAAACTCCATATTTAAAAATCATATTAAATATGATTTATGTGTCAATTGGTAATCCAACTAATTAGAATTAGGTTTAAAATGAAATGTTTTATATTAATATCTTTTTATAATTATCAAATATTTATTTAACTTGAAAAACTTAATATAATATTACAATTATATACACAATAGAGTTGTATAAAATCTAAATATTTTATAAAGCATTGAAAATTATAGATGGTTGTTATTCATTATTTATTAATCTAGAAATAGAAAGTGTGAATTATTCTTGAATAAAGAAAGGAAGGCCAAAATTATAATCAATAGACAAAAACAATTCAATAAAGTGACAAAGATATAATATTTTACTTTTATGTGCAATAAATTAAATTGGCTTAAAGTCCCATATAAAAATAAATTTCAACCACCATTACTTAAAAATGAGAAGTAATTCAACTGATTCGATAGTAGTGGACACTTTATTATATATTTATTAATACTTTTTGTATTTAATCAATAAAAATATATTCTATTAGTAAATCATAGTATGACAAGTACCTAAAACTATTGAAATAACTCCACTACTGAATCCACCTGAATACCTTGTTATACCTACAGTTTTTTAAAATACATGGAGTCATCAAGGTCTGAAAATAGTTGTTTAACTGACCCAATAAAAAATTAAAAAATATACAAAGGGTGCAATTTTTCAATATAAATTACATAATTATTATTCAAATGATCACATCAATAGGCACTAAAGTAATTGTTGAATTATTCAAATGATCACATCAATAGGCACTTCAGTAATTGTTGAATTACTGCAACATGTTTAATTTTTCATTATAATCACATCAATAAGAACTCCACTTATTGTTCGAATAATTGCAACATGTTTGATTGATAAAGGATTTGAAGAATTTCATGATTATCTCGTATAAGCAACTGTGGCATCAACATCTGCAACACCTAAGGTTTAGCATTTTGTACCTCAGAAATATATTGGTCAAATATGTAACAACGCTTGTAAAAGCTATTTCTATGGTAACACCTCCTGTCACCATTCCAGAAACACCATGGAACATAGGATTTCACTTGTTATTCCCAGTAAATAAGCTCTAAAAACTCTTCCATGTCTCTAAGCATTTTCATGGTTGCAGATGAATATACTTGCTTTACTTGGCCTCCCTCTTCTCTTATGCGATTGACCCTTATTCATAAATTAGGTTATTACAAATTTATAGAAAAAATGTTTTTCCCAATTGCAACTGCATCAAAAAAGATTACACACAGTTGCAATCCAGAAATCTCTGTACTTATTGATCATGGACTGTGGAAACTTCATGCTATTAATGTTTTTCCCCTAAAAAATGAGAATTACGTCTCTTAAAATTCTTTCTACAACTACAAAATCCTCGGCCACCACAAAAATCAAACAAAATAAGATAGCAAATAACAGTGTATCATAAAGAATCTTCTTATGCATATAACAAGCTAAAAAATTACAAATAATTACTCAGTTGCAAATTTAGGACAGTTTGGTGAATAATCATAAAGAAGCAAATTTTGTCCAAAAATAAATTATTATTCCAATATATTTATCTCTAGTTGATCCTTCTTAAGGTTAAACTCTACAAGTAATATGAAGTTTGAAAAAGGTACAAACCAGAGTCTGAACTGTTGCCAAGATGACAGCAAACAGCAATATAGAAAACAAAGGTGGAACTAAGCTGAGATGAAATCAAAAATAGGAAAATCCATACCACTAGTTATTAGTGACTAGATACTCTGATCACATTACATTTCCAGGATCAATGCCCGAAAACAAATCTCCAAATCATACATTAGAATTGTCATATCAATCCCATCAGGAAAGCATCCAGCATCCAAGACAAGCATCTACTAGTTCTCCCAACATGTATCAGAATGTAGTTAACTGGGTTACAGCAGCAATTACCCAACTGTTTTTATTGAGCTCAAAGACTTGGTTGTAACTGAGCAATATTTGCATGTTCCAGAAAGTATTTGATGTCTGTTTCAATTTTACAATCAGAAGAAAACTGGCAATTAATACGAGCAAAGTTCATTCAGCTATGAAATACACTATTGCACATCTAGAAGAAAATTAAACAGAAAATGGCAAAAGCTCCAATGAGTAGAAGAAGTTTTGACAGCATGGCTTCTTGCTCTTGTTCTCGAGTCATATGATGATGCTGGTGATATCCATGGGGATGGCCATGATGGAATGGATTGGAAAACCCATACTGGTACCCAGGAGTTGCACCATACCCAACACCCTCTGGGAAACCATGCATTTGGAAGCCAAAGAGAGATGGAAATAACCCAAAACCCGCAGAAAATGTAAAATTACCAAACCGAGGTGCTGCCATTGGAGCAGGAGCACCCCCCATAAAGCCAAATGGCTGATGCTGGTACTGATTATGGCCTGGAGTAGGGGCTGTTTCCGGGCGGTGACCAGCAGGCCTGTTGGGAATATTTACACCAGGCATCGTCTTGGATCTTGGATCTGGGGCATTTACTTTTCCTCGTCCATACAAGGGAACGATCTTGCTCTCTTCCACCAAAGCCTTACAAACAGGACACTCTTGGCATTTTGAATGTCCATTAAGCCACTTGTACAGGCAAGGCCAACAGAAAAGGTGACCACACAACGTTACAATTGGCTCCTGTGCCAATTCAAGACAAATATTGCACTCAAAGTTCCCAGCATCACCATTGCCGCTGCTGCTGCCTGAGGAAAAACTTGAATTGCGTTGTGACGATGATTGAAAAGAGGATCCCTCATCCATCTCCTAACTCCACTACAACACTACAATTATTCTCTCAAAAAGCCAAATTCTGAAACCTGAAAGAGGAAATCAAGAAAAATATATGATTCTGAGCCAATGAAAACAACCAATTACTCAAAGAAAATTCAAAATTAAAGCAATCCAAACCCTATTCAAAAATTCAGCACTGAATAGTTCTCTCCAAAAGCCTTGATTTGAATCGTGGACATGTAAATTCTGAGAATGCAATGAGACCATTTCAATTACACAAAACAAAATGTGTAAGATTGAAATCAAACTGGACTGCAAACATCACTATAATAATATTACAATACTGCACTATGAAAACCTAGATTTCGACCATGATAAGGAAACTAGGAAAATAAATGATTCATAGGCGATAAAAACAACCGATTACTCAATTAAAAGAAATTTGGAAACTATTAGAGACAGGGCTTTAGGAAAATTCAGTCAACAAATTCACCTTCAACAAATCATTGCCATGACAAATTCATCTTGTGGAAAATTCACCACCAGCAATTCATATCATATTGCTGGCAGTGAATTTTCCACAAGATGAATTTGTCATAGCGATGAATTGTTGCAGGTGAATTTATTGACAGTGAATTTGCCTGAAGCCATTAGACAGTTGCATGTTAATCCAGTAATTTAACAAATTAATTATTTAAAACTGCAATTTACTTTCTAACAGAAAAAAAAGGTTTTTGAAAAGTAAAAATATTTACTTACCATATATACTGCATCAATTTTGTCAAATAAAACAATCTTCTGAAGATAAAATATTTACTTACCATATATACTGCATCAATTTTGTCAAATAAAACAATCTTCTGAAGATATTTTTTATTAAAGCAATTTTCTTTTCAGCAATAAAATTATTTGTTTTGAAGAAGCAAACTTCATGTTGTGAAACTCCGGCACCAAATAAGTTCTTCTTCAAGACATGTGATTCAAAAGCAGCTGGAAAATAATTGAATTACTCAAACAATGAAAAGAAAAAGAATTCCAAACCCAATTCAAAATTTACCACACTAATACAGCAATTGTATCTAAAATTCTAAATTCAAAACAGAAACTAGGAAATCCAGCAAATACACATTCCAGAATCATGAATAACAATGCGGTTAAGGCAATCCAATACCCACCTCACAACTGACTACAGAACTCTAACAGCTCTTAACATTAGCCTCAAGCAAACCCAGCAACACATAGGATCAAAAACCAGTTTAGGCCAACGTAATTAACAAGACAAAAAAAGCTACGGCAAATCTAAACCAACAGAAAATTCAAGAGGTCGGATTTTTAGTAATTACAAAATGATTGGCAAATTCTTCCAATCTAGAAAATCAAGAAATATATGCGCTCTGAGCTCAGATGAAACAATAATCAAACTATATTTCGACAAATCTAATGTATATCAAAATTATCCAAATTCAAGAAATCGAAAAGGAATCAGAAAAAGAAAAGAAGGAAAGACCCAGAAAAATAATAACCCAGCTGCAATGTTGACCAGTAAATTTACCCAAATCGATATATAGAACGAATCCAATGAAAAAAAAATTGTGGAGATTGTCAGCTCAAGCCCAGTTCGTCTCAAATCCCGATCTAAGATTCCAAACTCAAACAAAATGAAACCCTAATTCCCCTGTTTTTAGAAATTACAAATCACAGATTCCCAAATTCATCAAACAGAAAGAAACAAAACTTAGAGGAATTCATAGAATTAATCAAACCCAGAATTCTGTGTTTTACTTTCAGCCAGTTATTTACTTTTTATTTTTAATCACAAACAATTCATTGCGGGGATTTGATTTTTTGTTGGCGTACCTGCAGATGGTTGAGGCGTTGCGACGTCTCGAGCGTTTGACGTCCTCACAAGAGTAAATTGGATGAAGATAGAAATAATAATTATTATAATATTTATCTGGCAATAATATTTGTTTAGAATGAAAGGAACGAAGATTCTGGAGTGTAGGCACTTTCCACCACGTTTCTCCTGCTTATCTTGGGGTCTCACATTT